>VDFB02042072.1:0-18362 GCA_007258455.2 Sequoia sempervirens
ACATTCATTAGTGAGGTCTATTGTATATCAATCAATTCAATGTTAACGTTGATTTTTTTACCCGACATTATCTCTAAAGTCAAGGATGTTGTTTGAAAAGATGAAATATCAAGTACTGCTATGTTTGGAACACACTGGTGTGGTAACAAAGTATAGAAAATTTAGGAAACTGAGTAAGATGAATTGATAGGGATCATATTTTGTAGAGGATCATGTAGACATGTTAGACAGTCATGATGTTGCAAGTCCCTACCATAGTTGTTTTACATGATGTTTTCTATTATATCATCTTCATCTTGGCTTTCTAACAAAGGGTTATGTTCAATAGTCATCAGGGTTTGTAAGGAGTACTAATCTTCCTCATCCAGGGTAAGCCAAATGTTTTTTTTCTAGATTTACATGTGGCTAGGATGGCGAATAAAGGATCAATTTCTTAGTCACATTTCCCTTGGAAATGATCATATTCCTAGATCTACAACCTATGCAGGCATCTATTGTTTCCAACCAAGGTCTTCCTAAAATGAGGGGATAGCCTACAAGATTAGCTTTAGGTTGTAATACCATAAAGTCTGCAAGGTACTCTCAAGAATCCAATGTTATTACCAAGTCTTCAATGATACCCTGAAGTATAATTATATACCTATCTACCAACTGTAGAATAGTAGGTGTAGGTCTAAGTTCTATTAACTATAATAACTTCATGGTCTCTTTGTTCATTACATTAATATCTACTCTTAAGTCAATGAAGGTGGTCTTAATGAGAGTTCCATTTATTTTGACATCAACTACAGGGCTCTCAGGGTCTACATACTTGGGGATAGTTATGTTTCCCAACATAATGTCTGCAAGTTGTCCTAATACATGTACATTCTAAGGGTCTTTTCAGTTCCTTCCTAGATTTTTGAGGTACATCTCTCACTATTTTAGTGTAGATAGAAACTTCCTTAATGGCTTGGATGAGGGGTATTTTTATGTAAACATACTTAAGCTATCCCAACAGATCAGTTTCAACTTGTGTTTGATGTCTTTGATTTGTTAATCTCTCAGGGAATGGAGGCTCTGAACTCATGGTTGTTGGGTTAACTTGATTTTACTCAGGTTCCATAGGTTATTTTTCCAAGGTCTCTACTAGGGGTTCCTCATCAACCAATTTAGTGATGTGAGGAGATGAAGGCTCATCTAACATTTTCCATGATCTAGGGTGGACATCATTCACCTCAACCCCATAAGTAGGGTATTGAATAGCTTTGTTAGTATAATCCTGTTGAATAGGCTTGTTATTGGGGTTAGGTGTAGGTTGTGCTAGTAGTTGAGGTGCTCTAGGTGGTTGTGGTGATGTATTTTTTGGGCTTGGTATAATGGCTTGTTATTATGGCTGCAAGGGCTATTGTGGCTACTAATAATTCATGTTTTGATTTTTCCATTGTTAACCTCTTTGCTACTGAGGTTACCATTGATTTTTTTGGGGTGACCATTGAGAATTATAGTTAGATCCTTGGTAATTTTATGGTGGCAACATGTTTTGTTGTTGTTGATTCCAATTGGATTGAGGTATTGGAAATTGTTGGTTTTTCATATTGACCCATGATTGAGGGTTCCAACTAGGAAAATTTGCATTGTTACCAGGAAATGACATGTTATAATTCAAAGGATATTGGGGCATACCTTGTCTTGGAGGCCATGGTTTCCTTTGAGATATGTAGAATACTTGTCCATCTTTACCTTCTAATGCATGAAATTTTGATGTCTCTTTCTTATTTTCAGAGATAATTGCCACCTTCTTGCATTTACAATTAGTCCTTCATTTACGATGTGGGTAGTATTTTGTAAGGGTTGCTTCTACCTCTTCTTGCTTCCTTTTCACATGGAGGGTGTCTAATTATGTAGCTAAGTGGTTGATGATATCCTCCTTCATATTTGATAGAAGATTGCTTAGTTCTACACTAGAGATACCATTGTTGGTGAAAGACCTTGAATAGTTCCTACATGCTTTGTAGATTTCATCAAATGATGCCTAAGAGACATATCCTATCCCAATGAGGTTAAGTGCATCCATGAAATCCTCATTAATCCCTCTCAAGAATATAAAATTTAAGGAATCATCAGAGAGTCTATTTTTGTGGGATTTCTTAAGGCAGAATTGAAACCTTTCTGTGTAGTATTCCAAGGATTCATCTTCCTTTTGTGACATCTTGAAGATGGCATCCCTTTTTTTTGTCTCTACCTCTGCAATAATCCTAGTACTTTTCCAAGAACTTTGTCTTCAAGGAATTCCAATTTGAAACATCTCTTCCCAAACCCATAAACCATCTTAGAGTAGCATCCTTTAGTGTTGTTGGAAATAATTTGAGCCTATGTGCGTTTATGGTATAATCATAACTTCTACATAGCACATCAAACTCAAAAAGGAAGGTATCTAGATCCTCCATGACCAACCCATAAAAGATAGGTAATGTTGAAGGAGGCATGTTTTTTAAAGAAGTTGCTCTCTCTTGGTTGGAAATGGGGAACTAAAAGGTTACATGCTTCCACTACTGCATTAGCCATGATGATGATGTGTGTGGGAAGTCTCCTCTATGTCTGGTGTGGGTACTAGTGTCAGAGATGATTCTTCTTCAAGAATAACCTCACTATGTTCAATTTGTCCACTAGTATCCTTTGTAGCTTCATGTGCTAAGGGGAGAAATCTTCCCAAAGAATCTCATTGCCTCCACATATAATGATTATGACTCTTTGGATCAACGATTCCTACACATTGTTAGTAAAGTGTTTTTGTGTTGATAACTAAAACCTAATTACTCTAATGTAGAAAACAAAACACTAAACTATGAAATCTTGAAATTACATAGGAGAATCATGAATATAGCACCGTCCTTAGCAATGGTTCCAAAAATGTAAGGCCTTTCTAATGTTCAATCAACTTGGTTTTTATGAGTGGACACACAATTCAAAGGACTCATTCCTAACTGAAAAGTTCACTGAACACTCACAAAGGCTTCATTAAATTATCAACTAGGGCTTGTAAGATTTTGATAGTGTTGGCACTATATGTGCTTCCAGGGATCCTAACTACACCCTATATCAATGAAACATAGGTGGTCACACATATATGGAAAACTATAAATCTAGGAAGGAAAATAAAGTGTTAAACTGTAAAATAGGGGAAATAACATCAATCTATTGGTTATGCTATAGGTAACTTCTATTTAATGTTGTAACTATTAACTACTAAATCTGAACTTGCAACTAACTATCACTACTCACTTCTAACTTCTAACTTCTTTGGAGACTAACTCAATGTAATGTTATAGAATGTAATTCATGCTACAAAATATCATTCATGAAATTCACACACGTACAAGTGAGAATTCAAATAAATATATAAAATAATGTAACTTGTAATCTAATACAAAAAATAAAATGGGTTGATAGTACCTTGTGCAGCCTTTGCTTGAGTTGCTACACCCACGAGAGATATCAACTACACACTTATGATTAAAACATCATGAGAGTAACTAAAATCCTTTATTGCATAAAATTGGACTTCTTATAGTCTGAAAAGAATCTTTAAAATATTTCCCATTCAAATGTACATATCCATTGTAACTTAATAACAAAAAAATTGACAACAATGAAGTATTATCTAACAAAACAATAAAATACTGGAACTAAAAAACTAGATTTTCTCCTCAACCACTGATCCCAATATATAGGAGTAGAAGGAGTTTTTTCATACAAGGAATAAAAGAAAAAAAAAATGAATACGCCCACTCTTCCTCAAGAATAGGGAGAGGACTAGTCTTTGTAACTAATAACCATAATTGGAAAAGACAAAAGAAGGGAATTCAAACTACAACTTTTTCCTAATGGTATGACTGAGACATGCTCCATGCAAACTATAACATCATTAAAGTTTTCCTCTTCAAAGTAGACTCCTTCCTATCATCTTATTTGGTGATAGTGATGAATCATAGTTGACCATTCAATGGTCATCTTCATTCCTTCCTAGAGTTGTCATGTTTCAAGTGTTTTGGCTTCTCCCCTACAACTGGTTGTGGTCATATGTTGCGGGCTATAAATCTAGTTTTTGCGGTTTATAGTTCCTCTTAGTTGCAAAAGGTTAGTTTCATCCTATATCATACACATCACTAACAATCATGAATCAAGCATAGAATCATGTTGAATTTCATAAACATTCATATATCCACACAAAAAAAACATATCATAATTATATTTCCATATACTAAAGTCTGATTTAAGATGCATGAAAGATATAAAAGATGTACAAGTGTTAGGATTGTCTATGAACTTGGAAGGTTGAAATGATAAAAGATATGAACTTAATGAAATAAAACTAGCTATTATCTAAGCTCATCTAGGAGGAGGCTACTAAATTGGGTTCCTATGCTTTCAATTATGAGATCATGTGGGAATCCCATTCAAAGTTCAAAGTCATGATTGAGAATTGGTGGAATACCCCCTTCAAGGGTACTCCTATGTTCACTCTAGCCCAAAAGTTAAATTCAATAAAAATTAAAATGAAAAATTGGAACATGATTTCATTTGGTAATGTTTTTTTTCTAAAAAGAAATATTATTAAATGACTTGAAATCCATCCAGGACTCTATGGATAATTGTCTTATTGATATTGATTTTTTTTGCAAACAATGTGGCCTCAGAATGGAATGGTAGGACCTCATGAAAAGAGTAATTATTCTGGAAGAAAAAATCTAGAATCCAATGGGTTAAGGAAGGTTATAGGAACACTAAGTTTTTTCATCAATCTACTTTGAAACATAGAATAAAAAATAGGATAAGTAAGCTCACCCTAAGTGATGGTTCTATGGTTTTGGAGGGAGATATAACTAATGTTGTTGTCTCCTTTTTTAGAGAAAATATTGAAGGAAACTAGAAGATGGATGACCTCCCTAGGTTTTTGGAAGTTATTCCTAAGGTGTTGAATGAAGCTAATAATGTAGTTATGTGTATGGATGTTTCTCTAGAGGAAGTTACAACTATTGTTTCTTCTTTTGAAGCATTCAAAGCCTCTAGTCTAGATGGGTTTTGTCCTTCCAAGTTTTTTGGGAGATTACCTCTCATGATCTATTTATTGCTACAAGAGACCTTCAAACCTTGTAAGCTCCTCAAGCAACTTAATCAAACTTTCATTGTGCTAGTTCCTAAAGTGGCAAAGGCTACTATTATAATGTATGACTTCCTGTTCAATAGAATTAAACCTTTCCTTCACATAATTATCACTCCAAGACAAAAAGGTTTTGTCCCTGGAAAACAATTTCTTGATGATGTGCTTACCACCCATGAAATTATTCATTCTACAAAGAAAACAAAAGGACTTCTATACTCCTAGAACTTGAAATCTACACAGCTTATGGTATAATTCTTTGGCCCTTCCTTCTGGTTGTTCTTAAAAATCTTGGTTTGGAAAGAAGATCCTCAAAATTATTAACACTTATTTATTCCTTGACCTACTTGGTGTTGGTGAATGGGATCCCTAGAGGTTCTTTCTCAACCGGTAAGGGGCTAAGATAGGGGGACCTTTTTTCCCCTTATTCATTCTAGTTGCAAAAGCTTTGGGTAGAAGTTTTCATAAACTGATTGACTCTAATAAAATCTTGGGGGTTAGAGTTGCCTCTTCTTTAGCCTCCTCCTCTCATCAATAATTTGTTGATGACATCATCCTATTTGGGGATTCTTAAATTGTGGAATTCAAACTATTGAAGGCTATCTTGGATGCTTATGCTAAATTTTTTGGGAATCACACTAACTACAACAAAAGTATGCTATACTTCAACTTTGAGAGCATCCTTAAAGATAGGATTGTGAACATCCAACAAAATTGTTTACTTGCCACTTATCTTAGCCTCCTGATCACTACTAACAACCTATCTAACACTTATTGGAACAAAATTATGGAAAGACTAGATGGTTGGAAAGGGAAGATTTTGAGTGAAGTAGGTAAATTTTAGTTTATGAAAACCTCCCTCTAGAATATCCATGTCTTCTAGTTATCTTTATTCAAAATTCCTATTACCATGGCTGGAAATTTGAAAAGATCCAAACAAGATTCTTTGGGTTGGAGTTGAGGACAAAAAAATAATTTCCTTTGTGAAGTGGGATAAGGTCTATAAACCTAAGAGTCAAGGTGGTATAGGTATAAAGAGATATAAGCAGTTCAATAAAGCATTTCTTTCCAAAATTGGGTGGAATCTGGTGGAAGGGAACAAAGAATGGGATCACATTCTCAATTTGAAGTACTTATAAAATAGTTTCCTTGTTTCTTCCTTCCCTCTCCTTCTATCCCACATGGTTCTATTATATGGAATCATTTACTCAAAATAAGGAATGTTATTAAGAAAGGGTTATTTTGAAATGTTGGAGATGGAAATAATATTAATTTATAGAATGATCATTGGATTGAAGGACTTTCATTGTCCTCTGGGAAAAGTTTGTCTCATGTTAAGGAGTTAATTATAAAATTAAATGGTACCAAAATCCATGGGTATTTTAGTTGGGATGACCCCCATACCAAGTGGAAAGACTTTTAGAGTCAACTAAGGGGAAAAAACTTGAGAAGTGGAAGTCAACAAGAATGGGAAGAAGAGGTGTGTAGTCTATACAAGTGGATTGGTGAATTCTTCTTCTTTAGTCTTGATAAGAAAGATGTATGTTATTGGTCCCATAACCCTTCTACACACTTCTTTGTTAAAACTGATTATTATCTTATTATGGAGAATAAGGATGATTATACCTTCAATTGGAACTTGGTTTGGAACAACATAGTTATACCTAAAATTAGTTGTTTTTAGTGGGTTGCTATGCATAATAATATCCTTAATATTGAAAACCTAAATAAGAGGGGCTTCTCTTTGGTTAAAATATGTAGTCTATGCTACAAAATGGAAGAAATGATCAACCATATGTTCTTCCATTGAGTTTTCTAGGTGGGTTTGGGAGGAGGTCTTGATCCACTTGTTAATCAATTAGACTTTTACCCTACACCTTAGATATTTTGTCAATTCTTGGTACTATGGTTCCCCCTATAAGAATCTTATTATTTGTGAAATCAGAAACCAAATTCCTTGTATTGTCACTTAGAAGCTATGAAAATAAAGGGATAACAAGATGTTCAAAGACCAAGGGAGAAACAAAAATGTTGTCTTTTGGGTCATCAAATATAACCTACAAGATAACATAAATACCATGTGTTTTAGCTTCTCTAAGAAAATTATGACCTATGTTGAATTAAGAGTCAAGAAGTACTAGGGAATCTCTGAAATCTTAACCAAAATCAATTGGTGTAACATCATAGCTAGAAAGGAGACCAAATGGGACCTCGAAAAGGGGGTGCACTAGGTTAATCTTAGTTTTGATGGTTATTATTAAGGGAAACCCTAGAGAAGCAACACCTTAAGGAATAATTAGGGATGATAAAGGAAACCTCATTGAAGTATATACTCAAGCTATTGGATGTAAATAAATCAATTTTGTTGAGGTGATGGCAATGTGGTAGGGGTGAAAAAAATTTAGAGGTTGGTTTTTCTTGCTGTGGAAATCAAAGGAGATTCACAAGTAATAATTAATCTAATTTAGAACAACAACAATCCCTCATGGAAGATTAAAAAACTAATTGATGATTTCAAAAAAAACTCTAAAAATTTCAATAGATTAAAATTAATCATATCTACAAGGAAGGAAACCATGTTGTGGACTTAGCTTGCAACTTTGGTCTTCAATTTGAGGAATGTAATTACTGGAATTCAAATTCAAATCTCTTGGGCACTCTTCAACATAATATTCTTGCCCTAGAAATACTTAAAAGTTTCACCCCTTAACTTTTTATGGTTAGTTTCTTTCTACTCTTAAAGGTCAGGAGTCAAGCTGAGGTGAATGTTTTGAATGGGATGTGGTGGGCTTGCTTAGTTGAAAAGGATTTTCAGATGTGACATTTCCTTCACAATAATCTTGTGTTGGGTAACAATAAAAAACATAATAATTATATTAGGATGGTTCTCACGAGGTATTGCATCATTCTATATCATGTTAATTTATTTTGCAAGTGGTGTTATATTAAAGGAAGAAGTGAAGATCTTAAGGCTATGAGTTATGATTGTGGTGCAATCTACTTTTAGTACACTTGGTAGTTAATTTTGAAGCTCATTATGGAAATTTCACCTCCTTCCATGCAAATTTTAATTCTTGCTTATGAGGATGGTATTTTCCCTCATAAGACCATTAAAGGAAAGATTATGATTGTTGGCCTAAAGATGGTGGAGGCTTTGAACAATTATGACTCCAGTTCTACCAAGGTTAGCGACTATGTTAGAAGAGGTAAGGTAATTTGGACTTGCTATTTCTATACTAACACTAGGAGAGGTGGTTGCATTTTGATAAAATTCATGAGAAGCCCATCTATTATTGTTTCTCAACTTTGGTAGTCAGCTGCCTTGGGTTAATTCCTATTGCTTTGGTGGCTCTTTTTGTTGTTTAGTAGAAAAAATATTATGGGATACCCATGTCTTAGGACCAAACCCATCTCCTATGAAGATCTCAAATAGAAAATGGAGATCTAGGAGCTATTTAATATATGTGTCTTCACTCCCTTCTTCCAAGCAATGAAGGGATATAATGATAAAATCACATCTAAATTTGTGAATACATGGTCTTAAAGCGAGGTCACTATTGGTGGTATCTATTTTCATGTCTCTAAAAATTTTATTTCTAAGGCTATAGGTTTATCTTGTGAGGGCCTTAAGGTGGAGAAGAAGAGAAAGTGGGAATACAAAAGGTTTATTGTTTCCTTCTTTGTTAGACAATAGAAACCAATCCATTTCTAGAATGGTTACAATAGGGAGAAGCTACTGGCTCTATGGGCTCTAGTGAGTTTACATTGCATGAAGTATTTTACTCTTAAAGGTAGGTTCAAGACCATCCATGACTACCATTTCCCCATCCTTAACCATTTGAGTTATGGCAAAAAAATTAACTTTCCTTTCTACCTGTTCCCATCCTTGGAGGCTTGTATTTTTTATGGTGCCTACCCCCTGCACCAAGGCCTTATTATGGCCCTCTATAATTACTACCTTACCATGACTCCTAACAATAAACCCAAGGCTAAGAGTAATGTTAACATTAAACTTCTAGAAAATAAATCCTCTAAGGCCTCTCCCATTTCTTTGATCAAGTCTAACCCTAGCCCTAACTCTATGAGCAAAGTGGGACCAGGGAATAAGGGAAAGGCTTTTGCAAAGGTTAACACCCCCTTCTGCATAAGCTATTGGTGGTTTCCCCTCCTAGGAAAAGGAAAGTTGTGGACCAAGGTGTGCATGAGGAAAAATAGGAAAAAAACAAGAAAAAGGCTAAATGACCCATTCCCATCCCTATTGATGGAGGGACAATTAATATCTTCAATGTTGATAGTGGGGATGAGGCTAATGTGGGGATTTATCAATGTGACACCAAAGGGTTGGGTGGTCACAAATATACCAAACTAGACCAAGCCCTAAGAATGAATAATTCTAAAAGAAAAAGTGAAAGAATAATGGAGGAGTTTGAAGCAGAAGAGAATGATGACGATGAGTTTCTTCCTCAACCAAATGATGGTTGGGAGGAGGAAGAATCAAAGAATGGGTCTAAGGAGGCTATATAGGACAATGAAGAAGTGGATGAACATGACAAAGATCATAAGGAGGAAGAGCTAGATAAGGAGAATGAGAAAGAAGAGGTTGATGATACAAAGGTGATGAAAATAAATATTTTGGTTCCCCCCTCCCCAAGGTATCTGGTGTTGGGAAAATTGGTCTCAACCTTTCAATTATATATGGTTTATTGTTGATAGGTTGTATGTTGGTATGTGGTGACTGATCATGCAAATACTATACACTCGTAACAAGTATATTGTAATCTTTTGATTTCTGAATAATATATTGGGTGGCTTTTGGAGTGTGGAGTTTTTCTCTCGAAATGGTTTTCCCCACATGAATTATTATGTTGTGGTATGCATGATATTTGTGTTTATTTTTTTTAAGTTTTGTAACTGTTAAAGATCTATAAAGTTTTGTATTTTTCTCCTCTCAAGATTAGTGTAGGATGTTGTTCCACTACCTTAGCTTCCTTACAAGTGGTATCAGAGGTTGATCACCTTTGGTTTTAGTTGTGGGTTGTTGGGTTTTTTGAACTAATCCAAATTTGAGTGGGAGCTTATGCAAAAGACACTTTGTGATATTTCTGCAAGAATTTTTAGATGGCAAGTTCTTCAGGGAGAATAGAGGAAGATAAATTTTCTAAAAATAATTTTTAGATGTGGAAGCTAAAGATGGAGGATCTGTTGATAGATTGAGATCTGTGGGATCTTGTTGATGAGAATGTTTCAAGGTCTGCAAATCCTACTCAAGCCACTCAATATGATGTTATGGACCATAAAGCCAAGGGTCTAATTAGATTGTGCTTGGAATACTCTATTTTAATTAATGTCCATGGAGAGACCTCTACACATAAACTATGGAAGAAGCTTGGTGAGACGTATCAGGCCAAATATTTAGTGAACAAGATTTTCTTGAGGAAGAAGTTGTATTCCTTGAGAATGGAAGAGGGTGGACGAATCATAGACCACCTAGAAGTATTCAATATGTCGGTGGCTCAATTGGCATCAGTTGGTGTAAAAATGGATGAGGAGGAGAAATTTCATATCTTGCTTTGTTCTTTTCTTGATTCATGGGATTCTCTTGTTATGGCTATTGGGAGTAATTTTGTTATATTGAAGACTAAATATGTGGTGAGTTCTTTACTTTTAAAGAGATGGAGGAAGGTATCCATTAGTGCCAAGGAGGCCCTAAATGTTCATGGAAGACCTAAGGAAAAAGGAAAGAAGAATGAGAAGCATGATAAATCCAAGTCCAAAGGGAGATCTAAATCTCTGGGGAAAGTCCAAGAAGTTATTTGGAAATACGGTATGTTAGTGTAATTAATATTTAATTACGCTTGCATAAGTTTACTTAGGCATTATTTATTTCCTAGGTTATAGGATCTTATCTTTATCTTTCGAGCTATCTTGTTGCTCAAGATAAGATTAGGTATTCTCATCTTTGCTTTTATAAAGCAAATAATCTCTTGTAATTAATTGTCCTTTTCGAATATATCAATTTGCATGTTTTTATGCAATCTCTGCTTTTTTGTTTTCCTCTTCTGTGGAAGGTAATTTTCAGGTTTGCAATCAGATCTTGGCAATTCTAACATGGTATTAGAGCCTCGATTCGCAGCCCCTTCTCAGCCTTTTTGCAGGATTTCGTTGCAGAGCTCATTCGAGGTCCCTCGAGGGTTTCAATCCTTGAGTACATTTATGCAGTGTCTTGGATCAAATCGGGTTTTCCCGTTGGATTCAGAGCATTGGAAAAAGTCAGAAATGGCTTTCATTTTATTCATATTCGTCACCGTTTGCCAGATCTACGAGGGTTGTAAGATCGATGATTTTTCTGATAGATCTGGGGGTTGCCTGATTTTCGGAGCACTTTGGGCCCAAACGGACCTTTCGGTTGGATTCGCAGCGCCCAAAAACCCCCATTTTCATATAAAACTTGTCCGATTTGGACACAGTCGTTCGGAGAAGCAAAATTTTTTTGCCCAAGGGCCGTACGGCCCCCAGGCACTGTTCAGGCACAATTTCAAAAAAAATCAAAAAAATCTTTGAAAAATGGCGCCGCCCGTTCATATTGGTTGAGCCACCCGACGGCCACCGGGCGGCCGCCGGTGCACCACCGCCGCCGGTGGCTCCCCTTCCCTGCACCGCCGGCTATCTTATCATCCCCCAGTGCTGGAACAAGCCCCCGCCGAGGACATATGGGAGACCAGCGGTCATGCGCCAGCCCCCGCCGGGATTTTAGCCCCCGCCCTGGTCATATGGGTGACCAGGGGCTGTGCCCCAGGAGCCAACCGCCAGCCCCCTGGTCCGCCCAGGCGACCAGGGGCCGAACATTTTCAGCCCCTGAGGGCTTATTGGAGCCATATTGGGCAGTTTTGGACCAGTTTCACCAAATCGGGCATAACTTTCACATACGGTGTCATTTTTTTGCAAATGAGATATCGCCGGAAAGCTGTTTCCGAGCTCTTTTCTAGTAGTGCTGTTTATTTTCATTATTTTTACTTTTTCCTTTATTTATTTCTGTTTGAATTTAGATGTACCTTTTATGCTTCAAGCTCATAACTTTTGCCGGGGATCTCCATTTTTAAGCCTGGTTGAAGCGCCCGGAAGGAAGAGTGTTAAAAGTTTGCGTATATGCACTTTTCTATATATGTACCAGGTTTATTAGTTAGTCCAAATTTGGCCCGATGGGTTGTTTGGCGATTACTTGGATGTTTTGGCAGTTGGGAGAGTGCATCTTGCATCTTTGCACTTCGTTTTCAGTAATACATCTTTCAATAATTGCTTGCTACTTCATAGATTCCAGGGTTGTTCCCGTTTGGAGTTTTGGAGTGTTCCGTGGCATTGGGTTTTCTGTTGCTTTATCATGATTCCTTGAGTCAATCAATGACTCTCATCTGGTTTCAGTAGTATACAGAAGAATATTTCCTCGGTTGCCTATATCAAGTTCTAGTGTTGCTCTACAGAGTTCTTCTAGTGCTTCTTTGTAGCATGTTATCTTCTCGCGGGGGTTTCTCTCCTCTTTGAGTTTTGTACATGAGTACTTTGATGGGGAGCCTTGTTCTTGGGACTCATATTTGCATAATAATCTACTTCTCCTAAGTTGCACTTATGGGGGTGTTAGTGTAATTAATATTTAATTACACTTGCATAAGTTTACTTAGGCATTATTTATTTCCTAGGTTTTAGGATCTTATCTTTATCTTTCGAGCTATCTTGTTGCTCAAGATAAGATTAGGTATTCTCATCTTTGCTTTTATAAAGCAAATAATCTCTTGTAATCAATGGACTTTTCGAATATATCAATTTGCATGTTTTTATGCAAAGCTCTTGCTTTTTCATTTTCCTCTTCTGTGGAAGGTAATTTTCAGTTTACTGTCGATCTTAGCAATTCTTACGGTGGCTTTGGACATGTTTGTAAGGAATGCAAAGAAGAAAAGAAGAAGAAAGATGGTGACACATTCTTTGCAACTTTGGTAACTTGTGCAGGTAATGATGCATGATTAATTGAGTCAGGTGCATCTTTCAATATGACATTTAATAGAGATTGGTTTTGTGAATATGAAGAATTTGATGGAGGTAAGGTGTGCTTGGGTGATGATTCTCATTTAGACATTGTTGGTCATGGTAAAGTTAAAATCAAGTTTCTTGATGGTAAAATAAAAATGATTAATGGTGTGTTGCATATCCATGGATTAGCATGAAATTTGTTATTTGCGAGTGTGTGCAACATGGTTTCTAAACCTAAAAAGTGTAAAACAACATAAATGCAAAGGGGAAACACACACAACACCACCTCAAGATTAGCCTAAGTTGAACTTAAACAAAGAAAGATGAAACAACAAATATACCTTGTCTAAGTTGATCTTCTTGGTTGGCCCTTTGATGGAGATTCGATGTGTGCTCCTTGATGGAAAATATGATGAAAATGGATGCAAAATGATGAGGATGCAATGAGGATTCAAATTATTCAAATTGGTATGTGAGTGGATGAAAAAAATGGATGCAAATGAACTTGAAGATTCAACAATGGAGGTGTGAGAGCTTGAATTTTTTTGAAAGTTGGAGAGCTTGAATTGTGAAAATGCATGTTATGTTCTATGAAAAATGAGACCAAATCTTCTATTTTAGGGGAAATATCTCTAGAGATTTGAATGGCTAGGATTTAGCCAACATGGGAAAGATGGAGGGCTGTAGTAAGTTGAGGAATCACAAGCCCTCACATATTTCCATGTGGAAAAAGAGGTGTCAAAAGGACAAATGATGTGAAGAGAGGACATGTGAGGTGGAGGTACTTGCAAGTACCTTGGGATTATGGGAATGTTTCCTCAAAAAGGAAGTTCTTGTCCCCATGTGGAAGGATGGTGACAAGAGAATAATTTTATAATTCCTCACTAATCATCATGGGGAAGAGAGAAGTGGTTGGGGAAATAAATGTGAATATTAAATTCATATGATTGGAAGTACCTTTAGGATAAGACAAGGTTCTCATAAAGGAAGTCCTTGTCCCATGTGATTGATGCAACATGCGAGAGAATTTAGAATTTCCCAACAAACTTCATCGAGAAGAGGGAGCATTGAATGAATAAATGTGATTTTTTAATTCACATGGGGAAGGGGTCAAGGTTTAAAAAGGAAAGTGTGTGTGTGTGAAATGTGAAAAGTTAGTATCAACACAAACCTTAATGAGATGATCTATATTCAAAGATTCAAAGCAAAGTAAACTATTCTAATTTGCAAAAAACTAAATCTTTCAAGAACGTCTCATTTTCCTCTTTTCTTAATGATTCTTTTAACCTTTTGGCCCTTAGATTTCTATGTGCACAAAGGCTATTAGAATGACACTTAGAAACAAGATTAGTATTCAACATGCAAGCCAACTATATGCCTACATGAAACTATGTGCAAACAATGATGATGAATGCTATGATGAGTGAAGGATGATGTTGATGATAAATGAACAAGCAGTGGTCGATACTATGGTAGTGATCTATATGACTATGCATGATTCTACATATGCTCAAATGAAAACTTAAAATGACTAAGATGATACTCCATATGCTCAAATTCAAACTTAAAATGAACTAATCTAAAATGCAACTATGATGCAAGATGGATTATAAAATGCAACTATGAAGCAATATTTTAATCTAAGATGTAAATGCAAAGCAAAACATGATATAAAAACTAGCTATAAGACTCCCAAAATGCTCCAAGCTCCAATGATAAACCTGCATGATAACTTTACTTAAAATTTGGATGCAAAATACAAGGCCCAAGGGTTGTATTTATAGCCTTTTCCAAGCATATAGTGAGGTGGCAATAATCATCGGTTTAGATTCGAATAAGAAAAATGGATGGTGAAGATGAAGAGAATCAAGATGTTGTCCCCTTGACCAAAGACAACATGCCATTTGGATGGAAGAATCTCTTGTCTAGTGGGAAACATGCCATTTGGATGGAAGATTCAAGTGTGGAAAGAGAAGACCATGTGCTTCCAAAATTGGTGGAAGTGTGGGAAGAATAAGTCATGTGCTCCAAAATTGGTGGAAGTGTGGGAGGAATAAGTCATGTGCTCCAAAATTGGTGGAAGTGTGAGAGGAAATGAGCCATGTGCTTTTTGAAATGAGTTGAAGATAATTCTAGCTAAAAATTAGACTTATTTATTTTCATGTGACCTTGGTGAGGTGGCACAAAAAGTTGTAGAAATGTGCTCTAATTCCTAATTGAATTTAGTGAAGATTAATTAAATAAAATTTTTTTAGGGAACCTTGTTTATTTAATTAATTTAGAAGAATATGTTTTTAGATTTGGAGAATTAGAAAAGGGTGAACAATATAAATAAATTGAGAATTTATTTATACGTAGTTGGAATATTAATCAAATAGCAAGTATTTAATTAATTAAAGGTGATGAATGTTTTTAGGTGTATACATTTTTCCCCTCTTTCAAGTTATGTGTTTACATGTTGCTTCAAAGAAAAATTTGATACCAATGCTCATAAAAGTTTTTGATGCCCCAGACGTTGATTTTCAGGTGATGTTGGATATATGCCCCCTCAGGAGATAAATTAATGAATTTTTGGAATTTTGAGATTTTTTGAAATTTGATGATGATTTCAAAATTTTATGAACCAAAAATGACTTATCTCCTGAAAAAGAAGATTGAGCCTGCTAGATTGATTAATTGATTAATTGATGCCTTATGTTGCCTCCTTGTGTTTGATGTTTGATGACCACATTCAACCGATTGATTTGATGATGTTGGTGATTGAACTCATGATAGGTGAGGATCAATGATAGGATGATGATGATTGTCCTCATGATAGGTGAGGATCAATGATAGGTTGATGATTGATGACCTCGCGATAGGCAAGGATCAATTATAGATTGATGATTGAACTCATGATAGGTGAGGATCAATGATAGATTGATGATTGATGACCCTAATGATAGAGGATGGATTAGATTGATAAACCTCGCATGATGAGCAAGGTTGGATCGATTGATGAACCTCATGATGGTGAGGTTGAATTGATTAATGTGAACCTCTCTGATAAGTGAGGTTGGATTGATTGATGAACCTCATGATAGGCAAGGTTGAATTGATTGATGAACCTCATGACAGGCGAGGTTGGATTGATTGATGGACCTCATGATAGGAGAGGTTGAATTGATTTATGAACCTCATGATAGGCGAGGTTGAATTGATTGATAAGATTGCTGATTTGTGATATGTTTTGATCATAGGAGGATTTTCGCATCTGGTGCAGGCAGATTCATATTTGATTGGGCATTGTGGTTTGACTTCTCTAATTGATTGATATGCCCCAGTATAGGATTGATGAATGTACTGAGACTTGATGATGTACCAAGACCTGATGTATACATGATTCAGTTGAGACATTGATGATGTATCTCTTGATTTGAAACATTATGATACACTGCCAGTTTTGATATTGATGTATCTCTTTATACCTTTGGATATCCTTGTACACTTTGACATCATTTTGAGTTATATATGACATGCGATGATGATGATGATTGATCTATGTGTCTATATGATGTTGATATGATGATGATCATGATGATTATGATGGATGCATTTGATTTCTATTTTATGATGCTATGTGGTGATGATGATATGATATGCTATGGATGCAAATGATGATGCAGTTGTTGTGTTGTGATTCTATGATGCTTTATGAATGATGTATGGGATGTTGATGCTTATGTGATGATTTATTGTGATGTATGCAATGATGATATGATAATGCATGATTGATGATATGATATGATAATGCATGATGGATGATTTTATATGATGATTATGTGATATATGAAAGGATGATATGACATGCTATGGGAGATGGATTTGATTATGCAATAATGATATGTGATGAAATGTGATGTTCATATTGATTATGTATGGATGTAATGATAATGAGATATAATGATTATGTAAAGGATGTTTATGATGCTTTGTGATGATGATATGATTATGCAAATGATGTAAGATGTTCCATGTGATGATTATGTTGAATATGTATGGATGCGATGCAAATGATGTGTGATGTTTTGTAAGGATAAATGATGATTATGTGATGCAAATGATTGTGTTCTAGGGTCTTAAGATTAAATGAGTGAATCTATCCATGTTCCAAGAGTTGTGGGAAGGTTGTCGTTAGTTGATTCTTTGTTACATTAAGCTTCACAAAACTTGACATATTTCCCAATTCTTTTGGAAATTTGAAGAGACTCACTCATTTAAGCTTAGTGAACCACTTCCCTAATGCCACTAAATGAAATGATTTTGATTATGTAAATGAGATGTGATGGACGTTGTTTTTTGTTTTTTGATGCAATTATTATGATGTGATGCATGAATGGATGAATGATGTGATAATGCCAATATGCAAGTGATATGCAACTAAATGAGAATGTTTTCTAATTATATGAAAATGATGTGTTTTTGGAAATGTCAAGTGTACTCAATCCCTTAACGCAAGATATAACATCATTGTTGCAGCTTTGGAAATGCCATAAATACAGATGCAAACTAACATGGATGCAATCTACTCTAAACATGCAGATCTCTTATGTAAAAGCTATCATTCATAACAACTAATTTTTTGTACTTTTTATCATCATTAGGCCTTTAAAATGTTGAAAGTGAGTACAAACATCAATGGTATATTTAGACCATGATGACCTGAGTACTACTTCCATGATGTTTGATAGTGCAAGTTAACACAAGCATCTAAGTATAATTAAACTGAGATGACTTGAGCATTGCTTACATAAACATACAAGAGTTGACCATTTTCTTGTGCAAATTCAAAATGTCATTAGTGATTCATTGTAGAGCACGTTCCGCACCAATTTGCACAATAATAATGATCAACTCATAGACAACAAACAAAGAAAAATCATACTCCTTCCTGGCTCCTCTAGTTCGATACATCATCGAGGGGCTCCAGAGATATGATAACAAAAATTAAAGTACAACAATTGGAAATTTGTGTTTAATGCGATAAACCCACAATTCAGAAGAGCATCATCCTTTTGATTTGATTTTATGTTCGATTTTTTGATGTTTTTGGGATTTTTTGATTTTCCAAATTTTAGGTGTTTTCTGAGATTTTGACCAAGAACCTAACATAAAGACCTATCTTAGGGGTCTTGGGGGATGATCAAATATTAGCCTT
>VDFB02042073.1:0-22148 GCA_007258455.2 Sequoia sempervirens
AATTTTGGGAAACTTGTTAAGATGCATTGTTTGAGAGAAGCCCAAATAGTGGGACTTGGCATTGCCCCGAGTGGAATTTTCCTACAATAGCTCAATGAATAGATCAATCGATAAATTTCCATTCCAAATTGTTTATTATAAGAATCCTAATAGTGTTTTAGGTTTAGTGGAACTACCAATGGGGGATAGAATCAATGATGATGAGGAAGCAATTGCAAAACAACTTCAATAGTTGCAAATAGATGTGAGACATAACATGTAGGAAAGTAATGAGAGGTATAAAATTATAGTAAATGCTAGTAGGTGACATCAGATATTCAGTGAAGGTGATTTATTGATGGTAT
Source organism: Sequoia sempervirens (assembly GCA_007258455.2). Taxonomy (NCBI): domain Eukaryota; kingdom Viridiplantae; phylum Streptophyta; class Pinopsida; order Cupressales; family Cupressaceae; genus Sequoia; species Sequoia sempervirens. The sequence continues at coordinate 345 of VDFB02042073.1, forward strand.
ATTTGAGAAGAGAGATATTTCCTATAGGAACATACAACAAATTGAAGTACAAGAAAATTTGTCCTTTCAAGGTTATGAAGAAGCTCAATGACAACTCTTATGAGGTAGATCTACTAGCTCATTTGGATTTTTCCATTATGTTTAATGTTTCTTATTTATATTATTTCCATGTAGAGGAACATGAAAATGACAGTGAGGAGAGAGTGGATTAGCAACAACAGATTCGATGAAGGCAAAGGGGAAAGATTGTACATGTTCTTGATAAGATCATTCACAGTAGGCATAGTCAATATAAGAGATATCTAGTCAAGTGGGAAGGCTTAGCACCATCAGATAATACATGAGTTAAAAGGTGGGAGTTGAAGAAGCTAGATCAAGACAAATGGCATTAGTTTTAGGACAACAACTTGTAAGAGCTACATTTTTTCAATTAGAGGAGAATGATGCATGGACTTCTAGAGGCCATAACTTTCAACTCAGAAGTCCATCTAGGCTAAAATTTTACCTGGAGAAGAATCTTAGAGAGTCTAATCCAACTCCAATAAAATATATTTTATTGGACCAAGTATCAACACTTTTCTAGAGCTGATGTCTTCCATATGAGACCTCAAATTAGACTTTTAGTGTTTTTCCTAGATTTTTCCAATTTTTATTTTTTAGTTAGTTTTTTATTCCTAATTTTAATTAGATTTTTGAGTTCACAAATAGTGCCACTCTTGTTATCTTTAAATAATTAGTAATTTCCATAGCCATGCACATAAACATGTAAACTTACCAAACATGGAAAATTCATGATTTTGTAATAATCTACCAAAAAGGTAATTTTAAAATTATTGTTATAAAATATTTTATTTTTAGTTATAGAGTAGAATGGATGAAGGATAGTGAAGGAAAGTTATTCAGCTCTTCTTGCTTATGTGTTATTTTGTTTCCAATTTTAATGTTAAGAAATATTTTTTGAAATTCCTACATCATTCACACTCCTAAGGTAATATTTTGTTTGTTCTATTATTCCTTCTCATTCATGTGTCATTTTTCAGTTTTATTTTTTATTTCTAAAGTACATAAAATTTCTTGCATTAAGGATTATACTCTTGCTAGTTATTGTTATTAATTCCTACTATTAAATTCTCTATTGCATTTTTTATTTCAATAAAAAAATACATCAAAATAAATGCTTTTTTTTGGAGGTTGGATGACTAATATGGTGTTTGATTGAGACAAGCCCTAAAATAGCTACCAAATTTTTCTTTATCTTCTTATATAAATTTTGTTGGAGAAAAAATTGTTTCATTATTTTAAATAGAACTGGTGACATATTTTCCTATATCTTTATTCTACTTTTCATTTTATTTCATTTCAATGTTTGCATATTTTATCGTAAAATCATCCTTGTAATTTTACTTTACTTTTTTTAGAATTCTTTCTGGTGTTAAATGCATACATGGAACATTTGTGCACTAGACAATCTCTTTTATTTTCTCATTTATAAAGGACACTAGTGTGTTGCACAAACATCCTTGCATCATGCTAGCTTCCTAGATAGAGACTTCAATTTATTTACTCTAAGCTCCTTGTTTTGTGCATTTTTCATTTATTTGAATAACAAGTGAGATTCATTTATCTATTTCTAATTGTTTTTACAAGTTTATCTATTATAAATATTTTAGTTTAATTTTATTAGAATCATTTTTATTTTAAATTGGCACTTTAAAAGGGGTTGGCAACATAAAACCTGAAAGTTAAATTTAGTTAAACAAAGAGCTTTTTTTGTAGAACTTAGTCTAATCTAAGAGACATCTGGCATTGGATTGCCTATGATCAAAGGTCTCAAATCTTCCTCCCAGTGGAAGAATGTTTTACAATAACACTTTATTGTTGATGTTATCAAATATGTTCCTACTTTAGAGGCATTTGAGTTTCTTACCATTGATGATATGGCTAGTCTTGATCTTTTTATGTTGGACCTATTGCTCCTCCTCATTTAAATCACACTTCTATTTCTATGGGTGAAATTGGTGTCTCCTCTAGTTTGTGTGGTACATTCTTGATGGTTGGTACCCCTAGTTAAATCATTTATCCCCTCTAATGAAACACCCAATTGGGGCCCTAGAGGGTGTTTCCCCTCCTCTTTCTCCTAGTTTAGTGGATGTGGAAGATAAGATTCCCTACACCATTTTTTTAAAGAAGGAATAAATGTAATTTGAAACATGTTTCACTCCCATGCTTGAGGTAAGGGCTTAATAATCACTAATTCTACTTATGATATTGTTTAATCTTTTTATAGTGTTGTTTGTCTTCGTAGCATGGATAAATAAATTGTATCTTAATCTTTGTGTGTTGTTGTCCTTTCTTTTTATGCTTTGAATAGCATTTTGATGGTTTCTATCTGACATAGACTACTAAAAAGCTCGTTTCCCTACTTAATTTATCAAAAACATTACTTTATATAAAATTTCTATATAAAAAATTTATATAAATAACATTTAAAAATAAAAAACATTTTCAATTCTATACATTCAATATATTATATTAATCTAAATAATATTTTCAATTTGAATAGATTGCAATAATTTTCATAACAACCCTAACTAAATATATAAAGCAACTAAAATTCCACAGCAGTTTCTTAACATGAATTTGTTCGACAGAAAGACAGTACAAATAACTTCTAAACTTCAGTTCAAAGTCTATACTGCAATGGGGCGGGCGCCAGGTGTCCGGTAGGCGAAGACAAGTTTGTGCTTTGCGAACACCTTGTCTCCACTGAAATGCTGTTATCCAGTACTTTGAGGGATAGGTACACCATGTCCCTCGAGCCAGTAAATCACCCATTACAACGACGACGTTGATGATAAAGGGTGTGACAGATGCCAAGGGTTTTCTATTTTGTAACCGCGCAGGAGATGCAACCTCACAGCACTGTCTATGCACTAAAATTGTCAAATGGATTTGAATGTATCCTCCTCTTTGAGTCTTCTTTAAGCTACTCATCTATGCATGAATCAACAACTTACGACCCATCTCTGGATCATTTTGACAGGTATAAAACCTAGGTTATTGAAATCATTCATGAGCAGTAAATCGCCAGTTGACAATGACAGTTTACAATCGCCATCTGATTAGGTTAAATAAATTCGTACCTGACATAGAGTACACAACTAAGAATGGTTGATGGTTTGAAATTCAAATCATAGTACTTTCCTATGTCTGAATGTGGAGAAAAAATCCAAAGTGGCGTCCAGATTTCCGAATAAGATCCATAGTGGGCTGTGAGAGATTGTATTTATTCTCTTGCCATCAATCATCGTGCTTCTCCAAACTATTCATTTCCACGCCTGTTAGCCTCTTTATTGTTGGGTGGGAGAATCAGTAACTACAGTTTTAAGGATTTCTCCGTTACTCTTATCTAATTTAATAATTCCAGTTTTAATATCATAATTTGATTAATTTTATCAAGTACCGTGAGGAATATGTGCACCATGTCCCTCGAGCCAGTAAATCACCCACTACAAGAACGACATTAATAAGAAATGGTGTGACAGATGCCAAGTGTTTTCCATTTTGTAACCCAACGATAACTAGGTATAAAACCGCGCAGGAGATGCAACCTCACAGCACTTTCTAAGAAAGCTATGATTATAAATGATTTGATAGATGCGCTTTGTTAATGTACTAAAACTTTCGTATGGATTTGAATCTATCCTCTTCTTTGAGTCTTCTCTAAGCTACTGATCTATGCATGAACCAAAAACTTATCACCCATCTCTGTGACTCAAGCTCATGTACACAACATGCGTCATTTTAACAGGTATAAAACTTAGGTTATTTATGTTATTGGAGCTTACATCTGAATGCCAGTTCATCGTACCACAAACTACAATTGCCATAAGCCATTCTTCTCAATCTGATTAGGTTAAAGAAATTTGTACCTGACATAGCGTACACAACTAAGAATGGTTGATGATTTGAAATTTGAATCATAGTACTTTCCTATGTCTGAATTTGCAGATAAAATCCAAAGTGGCGTCCAGATTTCGGAGCTGGCTACGCAGCCTACAAAATCGAATGCTGCCATGCCACGCCATCCGCACCTGCATAAAACGAAGTAAACCCTGACCGGAAGTACAATCCATCAATCAGCAGTCAAATCAGGAGTTTAGTCGCTGGTCTGGTCACATTATTAATTTAAATGAATTTTTCAAAATAAATATTTTAGTGAGAGAATTGAATGTTTTAAAATAATTATTATTATTCTAAGGGTCATATTTATATTGAAGATTTGTTAACGAATAAATAAATTAAATTGAAATTAAATTAATTTTATTACTAAATTTTAAATAATTAAAATATTTAAATTTTTTAATTGATTTTGAATTTCATTTTTATCTTTATTAATATTAATCAAATTATTTGTAATTTTTATCAAGTTTGAAATGATCTAATTTTTAATTTAGATTGAAGATTGAAATTTATTTTAATTATTTATGTTTTTTATTAAATTATAAATAATACTTAAAAAATTATTAAAATTAATTTTATAATTATTTGTCTTATTAAAATTTTAATTATTTTAGAATAATTATATTTATAATTTTTATTTAAATTTATGTAATAAAGATAATTTCAAACTTAAAATCTATATCTCTTTATCTCCCCCTCTCTTTCTTCCTCCATATCTCTCTATCTCTCCCTTTCCCTCTTCCTTTATATCTCTATATCTCTCTATCTCTCGGGTCCAAAGAATCATTAGCGCAATGACCAAGGACGATTTATTTAAAAGATATTTGAGAGGGACCCAAAGATCCATGTGTGTTAGCCATGAACCTATAACCCAAAAAAAATAAAAAAATATGAATAAAATAGGAAAATCCAACCTAAAAAATCTAACTCTTTTCAATGCAAGGTTGAATTTTAACTTGGAAAAAATATACATAAACACTTGACTTATTTATTTGTAATTTAAAAATGAAAATTATGTTCATTTCTTCATTTTTCTCCTTTCTTTAGTGTTAGTGGCTACACATACAAACCTATGGTATACATATAAACTATTCTATATTTAAATTCCCTCTTCTTGGATTATTAGCATAGATTTATTTGAAACTTCACTTTTTTTCTTAATTTTATTTTGAGGATGTAGTTATTGATGAATTTTCCAAAACTTTAAATAAGCATGTCTATCTATTTTTGTAATGGCTAAAATGATTAGTTGTGGCTTTTCCTTCTCTATTTTATACAAGAGTATTTAATGAGATTAATTTAGTTAGTTAGAGATACAAATTATGTCCCCAAATTATCAAGGGTAGTTACCATTTTTTTTCAATTAAGTGTAAACCTTATCATCCCCAAGGTTTCCTAGCATAGTTAGATAATAGTTCCAAGTGACTTCATGAAATTGACATATCTCACACTATATACATAATCTAACGATAAAGGAAGCATTGTAAGAGAGTCGTCTTAAGATTAAGGGACCCTTCACAGGGAGTTAATCAAAACCTAGTCAAAACCTTTTGGACCATTGGAGTTAATCATACTTGACATTTGTTGATCATTGGGGTTATGGTATTTCACATTTTTTGGACCATTGGGGGTAATGGTATTTTGCATTTGTTTGAGTGTTTACAAGGATCTATGAGATGGAGTATGTTGGGTATGTTGTAAAAAGCATGTATGTTGATAGTTGAGGATGAATAGAAATGGTATGGGATGTCCTTAGGAGTTTTGAATAAAAGTTATGAACCTTAGAATGACCTTAAATGTTTTTACAATTTCATTGATTTGAATAGGTAGTGAATTCACCATCTACAATGGTGAAATTTTGTGTCAAGTACCATAGAAAATTGCTTGGATACTGATGTGAATGTGTGGTCACCCCAAATGGTTTTCATCAATTTGGTTATTTGATTTATTATTTGATGGGGAATATCATATATTTATTTCCCATGGCTTGAGTGGGTTTGGATCTCACTGGTATAGTGGACCATAAGTGTTGTTGGAGCTTCTAGAATATGCATGTAGAATAGAAAGCCAATTTTTATTTTATTTATTATTTTGAGTATATATATATATAATTAAAATACCAAATATAATTTACTAAAAATATTTATAAGTTATTAAATTATTTAGATGAAATAATAATTTCATCTTATAACTCTATAAAATATTAAAATTAAGGTACTTTTTTTTTTTTTTAAATTTAATACAAATAAATTAATAATCATCATATATAGATTTTTAAGTTGTATAACTACCAAGTTATATATTTGTAATAATCTTCTTAATATATTTTACATAACAATCCACATAAAATTAAAATAATTATATTATCTAAATAGCTTTATTTTATTATTTTAAATTAGAATAAGTAAAATTTTATGGAATGAATATATAGGTAAAAATTAAATTACACATAGGATAAATATATATAGGTAAATTAAATTACACATAGGTAAATTATATTACACATAGGTAAATAAATATATAATTAAGTATGAAAGAACTTTGTTAAAATTACTATTGCATATAATTTTATAGATTAATATACTAAATTTTTTTAAAAAATATTCTTTGATATCATTATAAAATATTTTTTTGACACTAGAATAATAATTAAATTATAAAAGAATGAAAAATAATTATTCTTTTTAAAAATTCTAAATTAATGATTTAAAATTAGAAATTAGAAAATTAAATTTCAAAAATCCGAAATTTACATTACACAAAAAATTGTTTCTAAATTCATATATTTAAATCATAAAAAATATATATTTTTTTTAATAAAATTGAAAACATTTCAAAAAGGAAAAAACATTCATATTCTATTTTATTCAAAATCAATATGTATCTATAAATAAATATTATAAATTTAAGGTTTCACTAAATATTTTATTGTATAAAAATATAGAAACTTAAATATATATGCATCTAATAGAAAAAAATTCATAATAAGTACACATCTTATTGTTAAAAAATTGCAAAATTAAATACAAAGAAAATATAAAAAAAATTATTATAACAAATAAAAATAAGTTCTTAAATTAATATATATTTAAATAATTTATTATAAGAAATAAAAATAAGTTCTTAAATTAATATATATTTAAATAATTTATTATAAGAAATAAAAATATGTTCTTAAATTAATATATATTTAAAACCAACATATCTATCTTTAAAAAAATGCAATAAAGAGTTGTATTTACACTTATCATATAGTTTAAAATAATTTATAAAATATTATTATTATGGTTGGGTTAGATTACAATTTAATTAGGGCTACAATTACAATGTTGTCAAGGTTAAGGTTCAATTAGGGTTAAATTTCAATGAGGTCAATGGTTCAATTATGGTTAAGGTTAGGTTTAGATTAGTGTGAATGTTTTACGATTAGTTAAGGTCAAGGTTCTTATAGGTTTATAATTATTGCTATGGTTAATTAGGATTAGAATTACAATTTGCAAGGTTAGGGTTCAATTAAGCTTAGGGTTCTTATAGGTTTATAATTATTGCTATGCTTAATTGGGATTAGAATTACAATTTGCAAGGTTAAGGTTAGATTAGTATGACGGTTCTAGGATGAATTAAGGTTAGGATTTGTATAGTGTTTGTAATGCCCGCTATGTAAACCCCAGAGAACAAACATTACAAACAATTTTTTTTTTAATAACATAAAGTAAACATGCAATTTAGCATTAAATACATTTACATTGCACATTATCAACTTAACGTTACATTCTGTGGGGCACGCGAGGTCACATCGCAACACAACTAACAACAAAGTAAAAGATAATTATTAAACAACTTGACCAATTTATATTACAATAACCATTAATAAAAGTACATCCATAAACCAAGAGTGAAAGTATCACTACATGATTATACAAAATATCTCACAATAATGTTACAAAAGTCCCTAACTATTACATCATCAATTATACAATACATTACATGATTTGATGAATGAATTACAATTACAATTCCCAAACATGTGGGATGATACAAAGTACAATAATATTTGAATTACAAATGATCCACTGGAACAAAGAATGTTGATGGGGAACCCAACGAGTGCGGAGCATGTTCCACCCTACCATGTGAATTATGAATAACTCACCCCCCCGTGCTCAGAGGTGACAAGGAGGTTAACTCGACCATGATTGTCAAATCGACTCCATGAACAACATAGTGTGAATACAATTACAACACAAGGTTATAATGACATAGACCACAACATTCATGAGTCAAGAAATAAGATAAAGATAAGAAACTCATCACCATTAATCAAGGCAATGAAAATTAAACAAGTCCAAAGATCATTCATTAATCATTCTCAAAAGAATTTGAAACACATTAAGCATACCACTCCCAAAACACATTTCCAAAAGAATTGATACAACATTCAAAATACAATTCCAAATAAATCTTAACAATAAATAGAACATGATTCCATATAAATCTGAAACAACAATTCAGTACACAAATTCCTGAGGCAACAAGAAACAAGGCAAACGGGTGTCTAGTGGAGAGTGTCATCGCATAGCTCTCATGGGATCTCCTGGTCCTTCCTCCAATTGAGGTGTTGGCCCCCACGAAGAGCCACTCTCCCTAAGACCCCTAACATAAATCAAAACCAGGCAAGGGTTGAACTCAACAGATAAAGCACATAACTCAAAACCAAGTCACGTGAGGCATAACTCATCTTGCAATAATTCATAACAAAATTAAACAACCCGTAGAACCTTTCCATCACAAAACTAGTAAGCTTCAACTCCAAAAGTGTAATCAAGACGAGGATAACATTCAGAATTAAACATGCCTCTGGAACAAGGTTTCACAAACAACGGGGTTCCCACATTGATATTAAAGCCAAAACAAACACCACAAGGGAAGAGATACACTCCATTTAATTTCACAAAGTTGCACCATTAATTCCAATTCATTCTCAATTAAATGATTAAATTAATATTGTTTGACATTCTAATACTTCCATAATTCTACGTTTTATAATATAATCCATATATATTAAAAAAAACATTATTAATATATATATATATTAATAATAATAATAATATTATTATTATTATTAAAAAAATTTAATAAATATATTGAAAAATATATTAGTATATATTTTTTTAAAACATTTAAAAACAAAGATTAATATATATATATATATATATATATTATATATATATATATATATATATATATATATATATATATATATATATATATATTATTAAAAAAAAAACCAACTTATAAGCAAGCTGGCCGACGGCCATACTGCACGCAGGTCAATGAGACTGCTGCAGCAGTAGGGTGACAGGGAGGGGTACGACTTCAGCCATCCTTCCCTGGAACCCCAAAACATTTACTTTTAAATTTATTTATTTTTTATAAAAAATAGTCAAGAGAAGAGAGTGGAACCTAGAGTCCTACGCTCTCGAGAATTTGATGAAGCCTGCTTGATCTTGATGCCTCTACGAAGAGCCTCTAGTTCCTACTTGAATCCATCTCTCCAGAATTCCGTGTCTGAATTCGAATCCAATACTTTATTCAGAAAACCTTCCCAACTTAATGCAAGCAAATGAAAGAACGATTTTTCCGCAAAACTACATAACAATTAACTTGTGCAACTTCTGTCTCAATAATCGTATGTGTGTGAAAAACTCATAGAATTTTTAATAAATAAAAGATATTGCCATTTTCTTCCAAAAGCTCTAAAAAATCCACAATAAAAGAAATTATTTCTTTAAAAGCAAGCTTTTCAGTCAAATCTCAATTCTCATTCGTTCACACAACTTTTTCCATTCTTTTATTTATTTCTTTTCTATTCTTCAATACTTTTTGTTTTAATTTCCGTTTTTACAACTTTACTTGCAAAGCATATTATCTAATTTATTTAAATAATTTATTTTAATAATTATCCTCAACAAAATAATTAATTAAAATAACAAAACACAATTTAATCTTTAATTAACATTTAATAAAATACATGACTTTTAAAAATAAATAAAACATTTAAATATTTAAATACAATTTAATCTAACATTATAATTCATAATATTACCATCATTTAAATCAAATAAATAACAACTTATAAAATACCAACATCAATAAAATACGACAAGACACAAACATGAACCACAAAGAACGACAACTACAAGAACACACAAAACCATTCAAATAAGACGGTCTGACATCATGGGATGGGATGACTTCATTGCCACCTCTATTTCAACATTATACCATTGGGTTATAGGTGCTCGCCCTGTCCTGCCGAAGCAGGTGGAATCGAGACTATGTACCTGCAATCCCTGCATCCAAACAAGGTCGTGTACATGTGCATACATATATAAAATCAAAGCATTGTATTGTGAGAAGGAATCACAGCGTAGGAGGGCACCCATGAACGAGTGGTGCTACACTATCCTTCATCACATCTATCCAAACAATATAATATAACCAATAAATTAATCATTTCTAAACTAAAAAATCATATCATAACATAATTTACTAAATTAATGCATCACAATGTTACTGAAATCAAACTAATATCACCAACCACAATATCATATCAATAACCATGTCCTCAAATGTATAGGCATAAAGAACAAGGTCTACTAACCAATCCAAACAATAACAGTCTCATCATAGTATCAAAGTATCAAATCAAAACATAGAAAAAAAAAAAATCTAAACCATAATAGGAGGGGTATTACATCCTCCCCCCCATAAGTTCGGCTTACTCCTAGAAGCCGGCAAACAAAAGAAAATAAGATTCCCTAATACAGGAGGCATCCTCACACACCAAATCGGTGAACCAGTCACCATCACAAACCAGTATGACACTAACACATAAGAGGAACAAATAGTAGCAAAGAATATCAGTAATATGGGGGTATTACACAACATAAGAAGCACTACATTAGTCTCCTATATCATAGAATTCTCAAGGGCTCTCGAGTCAGCTGCATGTCTGCTACCTATAGTCTCCACATTTGTGCTCTCATCCTAGCGGGCATCAACTACTTCAATTGCTCTGTGGATCTAACCTGCATCATCCCCTTTTAGCTCTATGATTGTCAGTCTCTGACTGAATTTAGGTGTGCTCCTCTGAGGACATTGCCTAGCTATGTGACCCTGCTGGCCACAAGAAAAACATCCTGCATTTCTGCCATTTCTTCTACCTCGAGGAGGTGCACCATCCTGTCGAAGTCGGCCCCTACTAGCTACAGTCTGAGTGCTCCGAGTTATCTGGTCAAGCCGATAAAGTTGAGCTCGCAACCAACTCCAGATTCTCCTAGACAAAAGACGCCCACCACTTCGGACACCAATCATCGAAGTCTCATCCTCCAAACCACCACTATGACTATGGAAGGTAGGAGAATTTTCCCTTAAGAGATCCATTATAAGTCTTACTACAACTGAAACACCTCTTCTCCTAGGGAACCTTTCTCTTTCCCTTGCCATTTGTCGATTTCTCTCCTGTCTTGGGTCAAGCCAGTTAAGAATTTCCTCAAGCAAGGGGCGTAATTGAGGGCTCAGATGTTCCTCATGACCACCCTCATGGACATTAAAAAAAAGAGTGCTCTGATGACCACCCCTATCAAGATCGCGACCTCTAGGCATCGTCCTACAACACCACTGAAGAACAAGTTCCAAATATTAGATGATAACAATAGAAGGGAAGTAAATAAAATCTCAAGAATCTAAGGACTATATCCATGCATTATTCACATATACACAAATTCACATCACCGGGAATCACATAACTAGGCTACACAAGGGTCCATCTGGACTCCGGAAAGCAGCATACTAATCCATAATACATAATCCATGAGCCAAGAGCCAAAATCCATCTCACATAATCCATACCTCACACTCAGTGGCTTGATGGTGTTAGGCCACACACACATGGCGAGACCATCCAAACAAGACCACTATGACCCATCTCTTGTTGTACAAGGTGGTTAGCCTCCAAGAGATAGCCATCACACATAGATGGGTAGTGGGTCCTAGCTATAAAATAGCCTCACATACCCCCATCCTCAAGGTTCCCTGCATCTACTTCCTCGTATACACTCACCAAGTCTGCCTCATACATCCTTAGAGAGGAATCACAATACGACACATGGCCGACCTTGAAAACAACAAGGATAAACTAGTTTAGCCACCAAAGTCATAAAACAAACATCAAATAAGATTCAATTTCAATAGTAAAGCAAGAAATGCGTGCAATGTCAATACTAAATCAAATGCAACCATGAGGGCTACGAGAGAATAAGTCACAAAGTGTGGCTAAACCATTACAATCAAATATAAACAAAATTTCAGCCTTCAAGGTCAATTGAAAATCATCAATAATCATATAGGAAGTCCTCAATCTTCAAAATTGCACAATACAACACTGTGTGACTAGATACTAGCCACCAAACGAGGAAGGAGGGAACATCATTGGGCTATAACAATAGCCCTCATGTGGTGCAGAGTGAGCATTCCATCCACATGACCCAGAGTGTGCTCCTCGGCAACACCCTGCCTCGTGTCATCACGCGACATGGTCATACACCAGCCGAAGAAGGCACGCACTGACGTATGCCACATGGCGATGTGTATGTGGCTCCATAGAATTAGGCATGCACAGACACACCCCACATAGTGATATCTCATGGAGAAGGCACACGCAAGTACTCGCCGTCGCCAGAGGTATACATGGCAAGGACATACCCATATGCTAACCGACCCAAACACTGTCGAAAGAAAACATGAGTATCCCTCTACAAGTGTGTGAGGCCCCATTACACTCATCACACAAGTAGGCTATCATAACACAATCTCATAGTGCGCCTTCACGTTTCTATGCTCGTGGCATCATGTCCTTGAGCCCAGCTCGCTACCATCAGCAACACGTCATCATCACCAGCACTTTGTCAGAACATCAGTGGGGTGTGGCATCGTATCGATTGCATCATGTCAGAACATGTGCAGATATGGTGTATACAATACATATATGAGCATATCAGTATGGGGCTACTCGACCTTCACCTCTCATACAGACGAGGTTGACTCGCTAATGCCAAATCAATGTCCCTATGGACGACCATGCATAAACTAACAATCTAATGTTTCTATACTCAAAACTATGGGGTTTAGGCTAGCACAAATGGATCAAGTACCCCAATCCATCATAAGGGGAAGTAGTGAGTACGTTTCCTCGGGATCGGTTGAGTTAAGACTACTTTGCATCGCAGTATGCATACGCTGCACACTCTGCCCAAGGAACTTTGTGGCTACTACTACCCCTTCACAGATTGAGGGACTAGAGAACCAAAAGAAAATAACCAATGAAACTAGCTTTTGGCTACTCTTATATGTATAGATTTTCAACCACACGTGGGTTGGCCCTTAATCAGGTAACAAACATACAAACACACATAATGGTATGGTTAACCTCACACCAAATACAACATATTCAAAATGGATGGGTACACTATATCTCCATCTTAAGACCTATGGGTTATGGGCCCACAAAGCAAGTACGGGGTATTCACAACACTCAACCGATGCACAGTTACTGGTTTCTCACATTTACAAGGGAAGTACAATTACATACATAATTCCACAAGTACATTTACTTTCCAACAACTACGTGGTTCTAATCTTTACATCCTTTCCACAATCCAACATGATCATCATGATCACTTAAGAACTTCACTTAACAAATTCACTAGGACAACATAATGGGCTCATAGGAAACCAGAGTGCCCAGTATATGAACCTAGTGCTCTGATACCAATCTTGTAACGCCCGCTGTGCAAACTCTAGAGAACAAACATTACAAACAATTTTTTTTTTAATAACATAAAGTAAACATGTAATTTAGCATTAAATACATTTACATTGCACATTATCAACTTAACGTTACATTCTTTGGGGCACGTGAGGTCACATCGCAACACAACTAAAAACAAAGTAAAAGATAATTATTAAACAACTTGACCAATTTATATTACAATAACCATTAATAAAAGTACATCCATAAGCCAAGAGTGAAAGTATCACTACATGATTATACAAAATCTCTCACAATAATGTTACAAATGTCCCTAACTATTACATCATCAGTTATACAATACATTACATGATTTGATGAATGAATTACAATTATAATTCCCAAACATGTGGGATGATACAAAGTACAATAATATTTGAATTACAAATGATCCACTGGAACAAACTCCAACTGAAGGAATGCTGCAAACAAAGAATGTTGATGGGGAACCCAATGGGTGCGAAGCACGTTCCACCCTACCATGTGAATTATGAATAACTCACCCCCCCGTGCTCAGAGGTGACAAGGAAGTTAACTTGACCATGATTGTCAAACCGACTCCATGAACAACATAGTACAGGATAGGACACCCCCTTACCGGGGAAAAGACAACAGTTGCAGGAGGAAAGATTGACTAGGCTTGAGAGCAATATGTCCAAGATTGGCCAAAATATCAGAGCAACTTTCGCAAATAATCATAAAATTGCTAGGCACAACACCATTTTTATCAATGCTATGGTGGAAAAGTTGGAAAAAAATTGAAAGGGCTCATTGGTCGTGGACTTGGATGCAGACAGAGGTTGTAGCAGAGCTGTTGTTGAAGGGATTTTGACTCGCACCTGGGCTAATACGAAGAGGAAGGCCCCTGCATCTCCACACATGGTTCAAATCCTCAAGCAGGGGTTACAGGATATGAGTGAAGTTGAAAAGGAAGCTGAGGAGTTGATGAACACCTTGGAGTAGTGCTGCTGTGGTCGTTTCTGGCTTTTTAGTGGTCCTTTTTTTGGACCCTGTTGTCTCTTTTTGCTGTCGTTTCCTATTTGGGATAGCTGTCTGTTTGTTCAAACTTTTTATGCTCTATCTTTGTTTGTTTTAACTCTATGGTTTCAGGTCCCTATAAAACCTATTTTTCCCTTTTCAAAAACATAGTACGAATACAATTACAACACAAGTTTACAATGACATAGACCACAACATTCACGAGTCAAGAAATAAGATAAAGATAAGAAACTCGCCACCATTAATCAAGGCAATGACAATTAAAAAAGTCCAAAGATCATTCATAAATCATTCTCAAAAGAATCTGATCACATTAAGCATACCACTCCCAAAACACATTTCCAAAATAATTGATACAACATTCAAAATACAATTCCAAATAAATCTGAATAATAAATAGAACATGATTCCATATAAATCTGAAACAACAATTCAGTACACAAATTCTTGAGGCAACAAGAAACAAGGCAAACGGGTGTCTAGTGGAGAGTGTCATTGCATAGCTCTCATGGGATCTCTTGGCCCTTCCTCCAACTGAGGCGCCAGCCCCCACGAAGAGCCACTCTCCCTAAGACCCCTAACATAAATCAAAACCAGGCAAGGGTTGAACTCAACAGATAAAGCACATAACTCAAAACCAGGTCACGTGAGGCATAACTCATCTCACAATAATTCATAACAAAATTCAACAACCCGTACAACCCTTCCATCATAAAACCAATAAGTTTCAACTCCAAAAGTGTAATCAAGATGAGGATAACATCATAATTAAACATGCCTCTAGAACAAGGTTTCACAAACAACGGGGTTCCCACATCGATATTAAAGCCAAAACAAACACCACAAGGGAAGAGATACGCTCCATTTAATTTCACAAAGTTGCACCATTAATTCCAATTCATTCTCAATTAAACGATTAAATTAATTTTGTTTGACATTCTAATACTTCCATAATTCTACGTTTTATAATATACTCCATATATATTAAAAAAAAAACATTATTAATATATATATATATTAATAATAATAATATTATTATTATTATTAAAAAAATTTAATAAATATATTTAAAAATATATTAATAATTTTTTAAAATCATTAAAACAAAGATATATATATATATATATATATATATATATATATATATATATATATATATATATATATATATATATCTTATTAAAAAAACCAACTTATAAGCAAATTGGCCGACGGCCATACTGCACGCACCAGTCTTTATGACTGTTGTGTGCAACATTCATTAAGACTGCTGCGCAGCAGTCAATGAGACTGTTGTGGCAGTACTGCCACGGCAGTAGGGTGACGGCAAGGAGTACGGCTTCGGCTGTCCTTCCCCGGAACCCCAAAACATTTACTTTTAAATTTATTTATTTTTTATAAAAATTCTTTGCCAAAAAAAAACACAGATGGATAAAGAATTCGGCCATAAAATTTTAGTTTCGAAAACATAATTACAATGAATTCAAAAACAAAAAGAATAAATATATATATGTGTATATATATATATATATGAAATTTTTGTATATATATATACATATATATATAATTTATTTTTAACTCTAAGAATTAATATATATAAATCAATGGCATAGATAGACAGGTCAATAGAATTAAATACATATATACATATATTAAATAATATTTTATTACAAAGGGCATTCTTTTTCCATAACCAAGTTTTAGAGAAACTAGAATAATTTTTCGCAAAATTCAAAGACAATCAAAAGTTTTATTTCTTTCAGACAATCAACCATATTTATTCATTTGTTTATCTATTTTCCTTTACAAGTAAAAATTGATTCAAACCCATTTCTATTCTTTTTACAGATCCAAAAACAGTCAAGAGAAGAGAGTGGAACTTGGAGTCCTACGCTCTCGAGAATCTAATGAAGCCTACTTGATCTCGATTCCTCTACGAAGAGCCTCTAGTTCCTACTTGAATCCGTCTCTCCAGAATTCCGTGCTCGAATTCGAATCCAATACTTTATTGAGAAAACCTTCAAAACTTAATGCAAGCAAATGAAAGAACTATTTTTCCCCAAAACTATAGAACAATTAAATTGTGCAACTTCTGTCTCAATAATCCTCTGTGTGTGAAAAACTCACAAAATTTTCAATAAATAAAAGATATTGCCATTTTCTTCCAAAAGCTCTAAAAAATCCACAATAAAAGAAATTATTTCTTTAAAAGCAAGCTTTTCAGTCAAATCTCAATTCTCATTCATTCACACAACTTTTTCCATTCTTTTATTTATTTATTTTTCTATTCTTCAATACTTTTTGTTTTAATTTCTCGGTGCTATCATAATAGTGGTTTACAATTCTTGAGAGGAACGAATTTTAGCTGAAATCACATATTTTTAGAAAATATAATGATTTAAGCCTTAAAAAGATTTATTTTAAGGATTCCAACTGAAGAGGGTTTGATCAAATCACCTTAGATCAAAACCCCTTGAATAGAACCTCACTAGTTTTAAACCATACCTATAAATGCATCTCCTTTACACCTATCAAAATGTTGATAAAAAATCACTTTTGATTTAGCTTTTGGGGGATCAAATGAATTCATTTAAAATTTATTTCAAATGATTATGGTATTCCTCAGAACAAGCTATCCAATGAATATAATTTTAATATGTTTTGGTTTTGTTATGTATTTGTTTTTTAAGTTTTATTAAAGATAGGTTTTTCATCGAAAATGAATTTCTTTGTTCTTTACATGTGGAAAAATAGAAGATTATCAAAAAAAAAATTAAAAAATATGAGTGCACAGATATTGACAGTCCTTGATCCAACAATTTTTTATTTTTTTTGACATATACAAAAAAGTTACGCGATTATAATGCTACTTAATCGAATTGTAATTTGTTTGACTTTGAAACTTGATTAAGGAAAAAATATTCAATAAAAAACTATCTAACCAAGTGGAAGCACTAGATATTAGAGTTACAAATCTAAATTTGAAAGAATTAGAATTTTATCCTTCATGGAAAAGTTATGCGTTATGCGGCCACTAAAAGGTTGTTTCAAAAATCAACTTTCATGGAGATGGAAAAAAGTGAAATTTGATTCCAAAAATTTTGAAAAATATTTTTAGAATCTATAGACAAAATTTGATGACTCTAGTTTGCACCATCTTCAAATTCCTCACATTTTAGCCGCTATAGGTGCCCAAATGTGAAGATTTAGTTAAAAATAATAATTTCAGTGTCCAGTTTGGCCAAAAATTGTAAACCACTATTATGGGATCACCCTTCCGTTTTTACAACTTTACTTGCAAAGCACATTATCTAATTTATTTAAATAATCTATTTTAATAATTATCCTCAACAAGATAATTAATTAAAATAACAAAACACAATTTAATCTTTAATTAACATTTAATAAAATACATGACTTTTAAAAATAAATAAAACATTTAAATATTTAAATACAATTTAATCTAACATTATAATTCATAATATTACTATCATTTAAATCAAATAAATCACAACTTATAAAATACCAACATCAATAAAATACGACAAGACACAAACATGAACCACAAAGAACAACAACTACAAGAACGCACAAAACCATTCAAACAAGACGGTCTAACATCATGCGACGGGATGAATTCATTGCCACCTCTGTTTCATCATTATACCATTGGGTTATAGGTGCTCGCCCTATCCTGCCGAAGCAGGTGGAATCGAGACTATGTACCTGCAATCCTTGCATCCAAACAAGGTCGTGTACATGTGCATATGTATATAAAATCAAAGTATTTTATTGTGAGAAGGAATCGCAGCATAGCAGGGCACCCGCGAACGAGTGGTGCTACACTATCCTTCATCATATCTATCCAAACAATATAATATAACCGATAAATTAATCATTTCTAAACTAAAAAATCATATCATAACATAATTTACTAAATTAATGCATCGTAATGTTATTGAAATCAAACTAATATCACCAACCACAATATCATATCAATAACCATGTCCTCAAATGTATAGGCATAAACAACAAGGTCCACTAACCAATCCAAACAATAACAGTCTCATCACAGTATCAAAGTACCAATTCAAAACATAGAAAAAAAACAAATCTAAACCATAATAGGAGGGTTATTACAGTGTTACAATTACTATTACAATTCAATAAGGATTAGGGTTAGGTTTGACATTATGATTCATTTGGGGTTAGGGATGGGGTTAGCCTTTAATTATCCTT
This sequence comes from Sequoia sempervirens, assembly GCA_007258455.2. Taxonomy (NCBI): domain Eukaryota; kingdom Viridiplantae; phylum Streptophyta; class Pinopsida; order Cupressales; family Cupressaceae; genus Sequoia; species Sequoia sempervirens. The sequence continues at coordinate 19,417 of VDFB02042073.1, forward strand.
ATATTTTGGTTAGGGTTAGGGTTCATTTTGTAATATATTAAATATATTATTATAATATTTAAAATATAATAATTTATAGGGAGTGGACCATGGTTAGAATTACGGGTAGGGTAGGATTAGGGTTAGTATAAATTTTTAATCTAATTAAGGTTACATTCAATTTTAATATATTATTGGTTGCCCCAAAATATAGATTAATGGTTATAATCACTTTCAGTTTAACCCTAATATGAATATAATAATCATTTTAAGTTTAACCCTAATATGAATATAATAATCACAAGAATTAGAGTTCAATCTATGATTAGAATTATGGATGCATTAAAAAGATGATTGGAAGGATATAGATTGCACATGGAACCTCTTAAAAGGAAGGGAGGTGGAAAGAGAATAAACAAACCAAGGGTAGGAGAGCATAGGACTTAAAAAGAGAGGAAATAGGATTAAATCACAAAAGAAATTAGATGGAAAAAATAGACTAATAATATATATAGAGAAATGAAAAAAGAAAGTCTAGGTTTAAACTTAACTAAAAAAATGGTACACTACTCTTTATAATTTAATGATATATTTTAATTAAACTAATATGTTTTCATTTATAACATGATATATTTGGTATTTTAATAATCTATAAATATATATATAGGTAAAAAATTAAAATAATAAATAAAGAAAAACCAGCTTCCTCTATTTTATATCATTTTATTAATCTACACTAAATTTTAAAAACAGATAAAAATATTATATACATATATGATTTATACTTAAAAAAATATCAATTTTTAATAATTTGTGTTATTACATGCATTTAAACATATTAATAAATACAAATTGATTTAAAAAAACTATTTATTTATTAAAACATTAAAAGTTATTTTTCAAAAATCAAAAAATAAATAAGACATAACAATTATTTAGTTTATTTAATAATGTATAAATTAAAAAAAACACTTAAGAGTTTGCAGCACGAAATGCTTCATATATAGCAAATTCTTAAAGGTGTTCATCAACACAACTATTTTTTCAAACACTTAGACTATAGAAAATTCTAGACAATCATAAGCATTTGTGTATTTTTATGATCAAGTGTCAAACCTATGGATCAAATTTGAATTTACAAGTGTGGAGATCATTATGCTATGAAAGTGACATAGAATGAAAACAAAATAATTAGTAGTTTGCTAGAACATAATAAGACACAATTTGATAAACATCTTGTAAATTAATATTATCTTAACTCTAATATCTAAATATACTAATATATTATTACATTTTAATTCATCCTTAAATAATTTATGTAAAATAATTTTATTTTCTATATATTTCACTTTTATTTATAATTATTCATTTTTTAAATCTCCAAATTTCACCATTCAATTGGTAGATGTTTAAAAACATATCATGAGAAAGCAAACATAAGTTCATACAAACATTAAAAAATTAATTTCAATTAGTAGGGGTAGAAATATAAAGAAATATAACTACTCTTAATTGAATTGTGTGCTCACAAATCACATTCTACAGTGTGAATTTGACTTTACCAGTACATCCAAAATAACAGTGAAACATAAGTTCGAATTCACACTATCAAGATGTCATACAAGAAAATGTCATATTAAATTCATTTGAATATTATCTCATAAAATATATGGTTTAGGTATGAGGTATAATAGTATGTCTCACTAATCAAATAACAAATTTATGGGAACATAAGGAAAAAAATGATTTAAGTTCATTTTAGATAATATTTTTTACCACTATATATATTTTTCATTTAAAAATTCTATGCAGTACCATAGTCCCCCAAGCTACATAGAATGTTTAACCAACACACATTTACATGTCAAATATATTGTTTAGTCGCATACATCATTTTACTGATCAAAATTTATCATTTCACACCATATTTTTGAAGGTCAAATGAAGTCAATATATATTAAAAAAAAAAAACATATAGGTAGCACTCGTTGTTAGCTTTCTAAAACATGTTAATTTTTCCTATCCCATTATGTATTGATGTGTCATTTTGTAAAATTGCCACAAAGTTGAGGTCCTAGTTAATTTTGACAACCCATTTTCAACTAAGAATCCTTTGGAGTTCTAAATACAAATAAACAATTTTGCAATTACGAATATAATTAAGATAATAGATTCTTGAATATTAAGACACTAAGATGTATGTATGACAAAGACACTATAATTTGGGGACAAAATTTGTATCTCTAACTAACTAAATTAATCTCATGAAATACTCTTTTATAAAATAGAGAAGAAAAGCCACAAATAATCATTTTAGCCATTACAAAAATAGATGGACATGCTTATTTAAAGTTTTGGAAAATTCATCAATAACTACACCCTCAAAATAAAATTAAGAAAAAAAGTGAAGTTTCACATAAATCTATGCTAATAATCCAAGAAGAGGGAATTTAAATATAGAATAGTTTATATGTATACTATAGGTTTGTATGTGTAGCCACTAACACTAAAGAAAGGAGAAAAATGAAGAAATGAACATGATTTTCATTTTAAATTACATGTAAATAAGTCAAATGTTTATATATATTTTTTCCAAGTTAAAGTTCAACCTTGCATTGAAAAAAGTTAGATTCTTTAGGTTGGGTTTTCCTATTTTATTCATATTTTTTTATTGTTTTTTGGGTTATAGGTTCATGGCTAACACACATGGATCTTTGGGTCCCTCTCAAATATCTTTTAAATAAATCATCCTT
>VDFB02042074.1:0-26691 GCA_007258455.2 Sequoia sempervirens
AGCAATAAGCATAATGGCATAATAATCATCTGAAATCACTTAAATACATCACTCACCAAAGGTACAAATGACATTAAATGCAATCGACAAGACCATTAGAAAACCCGGGAATCTGATAACAAGATGAAATCCAAAAAAATCTAGCCCACACGGAAATCTGTGAAAACCGAAAATCCCCAAACAACAATGCACAGCCGGAGTCCGAGCACGATCCAGGAAAATCCGGATAGGGTGGAAAATCTTGAACTTTAGTGAAAACCCGAACTTAGCTCAAAACTTAAGATTTTCAATGAATAACTTAGGGGAATCACCAAGGCCATCAAAAAGAACATTTAAGCACATGCCAAAATAAGACAAAACCTCAAAATGAAAGGGCCAAGACACCAAAACCAAAGCGAAAGAGGGTCCCTGCCTTCAGCGGGGCGTGTGTGCAAAAATTGCACAACATGACCTTTTGGATGTAGCCAACTTTTAGGAAGTTCCTCAAATCAGAAATTAATGCATGAATACATTTATGATATAAGTGTTGAATACTGACATTATGAAAGCCTTGAAAGATGATACAATTTATGCAATGAAAACTAAACTTCTAAAGTTTTTCTTGCCCTGATCAAGCTATGGGCCTCCCTGATTTGTCAGAATTGTTGGTAAACATTTGGAGAATAGATCTCATCAATAATGGTATCTTAGGCAAAAGAATGAATTGTGAAAATAAAGCTAGATAGACTACCCAACTTGCAAAAAGACCTTCTGGCTTTAATCAAGCTAGGAGTTTCCCCATCCTTTCAATGTTGAATAAATTTGTTAATGAAGTTGTATTAGAATAGAGCAGTGATTTGATGAGGTAGTAGATCCATTTCAGGTTGCTATTTACAATATTTCTTTCAATAATTTTTCAGCACTGCATGCATTAAGAGCGTAAAGATTTACTAAAATAGAACTATGATTTTACATGAGTAGACTTATTTCAGTATGTTTAGCCATTGTGCAATGCGATGTAATCAAGTATGAACATAAATGATAAAATTCTATATTCCACAATTCATGGATAAAATTTCAATTTTATTTGGGCTCTATATCTTGATACTATTGAAAGGCCTTTAAGTTTACACAACGACAGGTTTCTCTTCTTTTTTTGCATTTTTTAATTCCAATTTTTTCTCAATTAAATCTCATTTTTTTTAAAATCTTATACTTTTGGTTTGCTGATTTTTCCCCCAAAAGATTTTTGCTGCTATTGTACAAATCTTTGGAATCTAAAAAAAAACCCTATGCTATCCAATTCTCCAAAACCCCAACTATGAAAACAGAGGTATGACATGCCCAATACATTTCACTAGAAGGAATTTTGAAATAAGAGAATGTGGAAAGTGAACAAAGAAAAAGTTTTTCTCCAGGAAGATTAACATAAAAGCATATGTCAGTTCCAGGAAAATCGAATGAAAATAAAGCATTCAAAAAATAAAGATTGTTTTACAAGAATAAAGAAAATAATACCATGCAAAGCTTAATATTGTTTTAGAATGTTAATAAATCAAAAAATATAGTAAAGGATCTTTCTAAAAGAAGACTAAACATAGGAGGGGTAAATGAGAAACAACTTTGGCTCATAAGAATTTGGTATGGTTGAAACTTGAAACTGTTGATGATGATTTTGGCACCACAACAATGCAAGCATAATATTACTATTCTACTTCTCTTGAAAGAGAAAGGCAACACATGGATGCCTTAGCTCCCAAGGTCTTTGTAGTTGGGTCTCAACTGTGCTAATGTTACTTAGTGGTCAATGCAACAGTAATATTCAAGGGGCTTGCTGGTGTGAGCTTATGGATTGTTCTAAGATCAAGCATGAAATAAAACCTAATTTAACTGGGGTTTTTAAAGAAACAACAAAAGATAGATCAAGGTTTTTGAACATAAAAGAACAATAGTTCATCCAATCTTAACCAAACTCGTTAACTTCAAGGAATTATAAACTAAAACTACATAACAAGATAAGCTTGTGATTGATAGACAACCTCTTTCATTCTCAGTGCTAATTCGAATAATAGATTTTTGGCTACCATTTCAATAAAACACAAATAACATTTCATTCCTTGAAGACTTCACAAATCAAATGATCAATTAAGACAAATATCATTTAGGAACACAACATGAAGTAGATTAAACTCTGATTGCTTCTACTATCAATAAAATAGATAAGCAATATTTAAAAAGTTGGCACAATCACCAGTGTACAGAGAATTTGTTTCTCCAGATTGTTTCCAACTACACTAAGAGAACTTAGAAAATACATTACAGTATGTACTGAAATCTAACTGCTAAACAAGAAGACAAGAGAAGCTCTCATTACTGAGAATCAAGATGCAACTCTATCTCCTTCTGTTAACTGACTCACTCCTAACAGTTCTAACTCTAAACAATTCTTAGTCTAAAAGTTCTCTAACCCTAGAAGTTCTAATCTAGAAGTGCTAACCTTTTCAAAGAGGCAAGAATGCCTTATATACATAATGTACCAACAGGAATGTGTTGTCCCCTGCACTAGGGTTTACAAAACATCTGCATCTAGGAGAGTCAACTCGATCTTCTTGAGGAAAGTCAAAATCTGCATTCAAATGGCCCCGCTATCCATATTGCTGAAAAGTTGTCCGGATGACCTTAGATCTTTTGCAACTCAACATTTACTCTTCTATCTCCATGTCCACCTTCGAACTCCTTGGAGTACCTTGAATGCTTAGAATATCTTCATTAATATTGATCTACCTCCTTGCCAGTAGTCACCACAGCTGTCCCTCTGAGTCACAATTTCTTCTTTCCTTCGGCCTCCTTCTATTCTGGACTTCTCTGTACATTTTACCATCCCTCTAGAAACAACATTGGGCCCTCTTGTAGATCTGAACACCATTGTCCGAACAGATTCATCCCTTAGTGATCTCAAAATGAAACCACCCTGCTTGCTTTCTGTTGATCTTCCCTCGCAGGAGTAGTCAATCGGTCAAAGGGACTAATGAGTCACTCTTTTGGCTCCTTCTGATTGGTCGAGCATATGCCAAGCGAGCTCCTTAGGCGGTCAAAGGTGGACCAATCAACATTACATGTCGGTGAGACACAATCGGTGTCTCCTCGATGCGATTTCATCATTATGTAGTTGTCATTGGGGTAGCATGGGGCAGTCAATGAGACATTTCAGCGAGCCGTGGGAGTCATATCGAGCTCAAAAGAACATCGGCAAGATAGCCGCTCGTCGGTAGGACATCACAGCGATGATATCCCTCTCTCTGGCTCAGAGTTCGTTTTCCTTTCGACAAGACTTTTTAATCAGCACAAGGTCATGGTGAGCTCCCCTTGGTTATACCGATATCTCTTTTTCATTTGTGAACCCACCACTATCGGCAAGACTTTAGCATATCGACAAGACCACCTAGTGAAGTCCTCGTTCTGTCGGCAAGACCTCTCACTGAGAGCATTATCTTTTGGCAATCTCCTATCATTTCAGGAAGACATCGCTCGGTTGCCGAGACCTCATAGCGATCCTAGATCACTACGCCAATGCCGCTTTTGTCGCCGTGACCTCACCTCTTTGGCTAGACATCATGCCGAAGGTTTTATCCTTCGCCGAATGCAACTCCCTTCGGCGAGACCCATGCCAATTAGCCAGACCTCCTGCCGAAGGCAAAATTATCACCGAGACTCAAATTCTTAGGTGGGACCCTCCTCTGTCGGTGGGACATCGTTCGGTCGGTAAGACATTATATCGACCGAAGCCCCCTTTTGCCAAATTTTGTTGTCGCCAAGACCCCTCTTGTGGTCATATCGATATGCTTTCCTTCTCTCCACTTGTGTCGCCGCAACATTCCCCTGTTGGGAGATGTCCTATAGATACATTATGCTTCGCCGAGGGATCTCCATAAGCACATCTTTTGTCGTCATGACAAACTATTCTCTCACCGATGAAACAATATGTTAGTGAGACTTTATGGGTCAGCAAGACTACCATACCTCACCCCGATAGACCTCCTCTTGTGCTTTGCGGTGTGACATGAAGATTTCACCGAGACTTCTTGGCGAAGAAGATGACTCCCACTGAAGTGTTTGCTCGTTGTGCGGTAGTCGGTGAGACATGGAGAAGTCGCTGAGACTTCTCAGTGGAGAGAAAACCTTATGTCGATATATGAGTCCTTTTGACAGTGGTCGACAAGACTTTGAGATTTCGCCAAGACCACCCCCCGAAGGGAAAACTCATTCCGATAGAAAAATCCTTTTCGCCAGGACGATGACCTTGGTCTTGCCGATAGATGCCTGTATGTGATTTATGATCGTTGTGACATCGCCAGGGTCCTATCGACTTTGCCTTAGCTGATTTTTATGACCAACTAGATTGAGGAATGCCTTCCAATTGAGCCTCAGCTGAGAAATATCATCAAGTGTAGGATTTAACCCTGCAAAAAGGAAGGTCTGCATTAGTCCTCAGCAGTAAATAAGACATATTATAATAAATTCACCATTGCTTACAATTATTTTAGTGAATTCCTAACAAGAAGGAAAACCAACTTAGGTTGAGACAGGACCAAGATTAAATCAGATAGATCAAAAGTCAAAATTAGGAGGAAAACACAAGAATTCCAAAGAGGAAAGCAAGTAACCAGAAGCAAAAAAACCAAAAGAAAAAAAAGGGGGGACCCATTTTGATCCAAATCAAAGTGGGTTGGTTATGCAAGGCATAACAAATGGTGACTCGGATGGGAAAATGGTTTAACCATTTTCATGAATCTGAAAGATTCATCTACCTAGAACTCCTGGTTCATGAACATCACAACTCCAGTTGGGTCAGTTATAACAAACAAGGTAGAGCTAGAATCTCAAATGTAAGTCAATCAATGGCTACCCCTTGAATCAATGTGTGTGCTTGATTGTGCATCATTCTTTCATAAAGTTTCTTCATCTTTTGAATAATAATGTGCATGATTTGAACTACACGAGTTGATTTCCTTCGTGCAATGATATCCTGGGCATTGCTCCGCTGCCAGTCAGGCGTTCATAGCCTCGATGGAGATACCTCTAGTTCTCTCACAACATTGCTCTACTGCCAGTCAGGCGTCCATAGCCCTAGTAGAGATACTGGAATCACCCATTCATATTGAATCCTCTTTTTCTTTTGATAATTCTTTTCTTTTTCTTTTGCTTTCTCAAAGTTTCAGATATTTCATTAATTTCTTTTTCAATATGTCAGATGTTAAACATCTGATATGGGTTGAAAACTACCATGGACCTCAAGACAACACTTGGGAAATCGGATTTTTCACTCAAAACTTGCAACACTCTCACCCTAAGACTAATATACCATTACAAGAGGAGATGATCTTAATGTTTTGTGGCAGATTCAGAGGGAGCTAATGAAGGTTACTTCCTTTGCATCTTGCTTTCAAGACTTTCCACAACTCTTATTGGCAATGGGCATAAAACAAAGAGTTTAGGACAAAATCACCCAATCAAAAAGCATGAAAATACCTAAACCATTTTTCTCCTTGTGACCATAGTATACTTTAGATAACAACCCCCCATTTCAAGATGGAAAGAAACAGACCAAACCCCAAGAATAACACAAAAAAAAGAAACCAAGAGAACAAAGGAAAGAAGAAAAAGACAGAAAGAAAGGGACAAACAAACAAACAAACAACCAACTATTTACAAACAAACTGAATATTTACAAATAGGGAAATAAACTATCTACAAACCAAAACAAAAGGGACAGAAAAAGGAGAACAACAGCACAAAAGAAAACTAACTAAACCCAAAACTAACACTAACCTATCCTATCCCTAAACTAACTCCAACGCCAAACTTTGCAAACACAAGACTGCAAAAATTTGTACATTGATTTGACTGATTTTTCATTATGTGCAACAATCTCAACTTACTAGGCACAATTCTAAACCTAGCAAATTTATCTTTATACTCAGAAATATGAAGTTTGTGTGCAATAAGTTCATTCTGAGGGCATAAAGCTTGAAATATTATCAGTTGTGGGTTCTCATTTTTTCCATGATTTACCCACAAACATGTTTTACTATCCCCAACACCATATTCAAACTGAAAATCATTGAAACATAGAGGATAATGAAAGGACACCACCTGATTTTGAAGATTTCTAGGTACCAATGCAGGCTTGTGTTGCATGATCTCCTCTTCACGAGGTCTTAGCTCATGGAACACCACTGAATCAAGGTTCATATTGCAGTTAAGATATTCACTCACCAGCATCTCTGTATTCATCTCAGGCATGGAGTAAATTTTTTTTCTGAATTTCTTGAGATGAGGTCTCACTTTCAACATTCTCTTGAAACATGTCATCCCCAAGGGTTTGAGGATCTACCTCCAGCTTATCATCATTGATGTCAGGGACATTGGCACATGGTGAACAAGGATTTCCTTTGAGCTCATTTGAACACAAGGAGTCAGAGTCAGGAAAGCACTTTCTCAATTCAAATTCCTCCACCAACACATGTGAGTAAACAGAATCACCATCAATAAAAGACTCCCTGGTCTCATTCTCTTCGTCATATTGAAGAGATTCAACTTCTGAGACAACCTCTTGGTCACTCTCCTGGCATTTCTCTGCTTCATCTAAATGTACCCCGTCATGAACTTCTTCAGGGAACACTTGACTGATATGCACATCTACTTGGACTTCTTCTCTTAAGATTTCATTTTGGCATTTGAGTCCTTGTCTTTGACCATCAGGTTTATTGGCAATCTCATCTTGAAGTGTGTTATCTACTTCAATCCCTCCACTACTTAAATCAGTAGAGTCATCTTCTTGCACTGACCCACCAAAGTGTGTTTCTTCCTCATTCCCCATCATGAAAGCATCTATGAATGCATTGATGAATCCATTCTCCCCTTCTATCAAGTCTGCACTAGGTAGAGGAGTGTCATTAGTTGTTGAATCCATCTCACTGTAGGAATCAAGGTCATCAAAAGACAGGGAAGAATTAAATCTCCTCACACAGTTAGTCTCATCATCTTGGATGGACTGATATCCATTCTCATGTGTGCTATTTGTTTCATCCTCTTCATTGGGGGGATAGGTACTCCAAGGATCTTCCATGAGTATTCCTTCAATAGAGATTAGTTGCTTGAAATACAACTCCATCCTTCCTAGGAAGACATGGCAGTCCATCTGAGAATGTTGATCAGTTCGATGTATCCTACATCCACTTGGCCCAACAATTTCTGATAGTTTCAAATCTCCCAGCTCCTCTAATTTCTCCCTTATTCGATTTTGCATACGAGGGATATCAATCCAACATGGACCATGTTCTTGTATCCATTTCTCATTACCCTGACTCTCATCTTGATTAGAAGAGCTTACCTCAGCTCCTTCAAAGCCACCGTTAGTACTAGCATTCTCAAAAAAGCTAGATTCCATCTTGAGATATAGGTTGTGCTCTAACTTTACATCCATTTCATGCTTTTCACCAAACAAGTCATCAAAATTATATTCTGGCGAATCAACTGTTTCATCTAGAACTTCATTGCGATGTAATGGACTATACTTTGGAAGATGACTGAAAAGAGATGACATGGTCACAACTTCATTGAATGGTGGAGTACTCAACTCTGTGATTGGATTTTGCAGGGATGAGTCCTCCCAGCGGTCTTGTGTGCGAGGACCAAACTGATCTAAGAATAATATTTCTAACTCCGTCCATGAACACATATAATTTGGTGGAAGATTAACATACCATTGTCTTGCTGAACCTTGAAGTGTTTTGATAAATAATTGACAGACAACATCCTCATGCAGAACCTGGAGAAAAGTAAGTATATGCCTGCAAATTCCAATATGTTCAGAAGCATTTTGCCCATTGTCAAGGAAAAATAAAGGAATCCTATCATATAGGTGACTAGGGATTTCATGGACCAATCTTGGTATATAAAAAGGGCTACTCATTGGAGCTGGGTCTTCCAAGACCTGACCCAATCCAACTCACAACGATCCAAAATTACTCATAGGGGCCCTCCTTCTAGCACTAGTTCCTATTGATGATGATTTTGGCACCACAACAATGCAAGCAAAATATTACTATTCTACCTCTCCTAAAAGAGAAAGGCAACACATGGATGCCTTAGCTCCCAAGGTATTTGTAGTTGGGTCTCAACTATGCTGATGTTACTCAGTGGTCAATGCAACAGTAATATTCAAGGGGCCTACTGGTGTGAGCTTCTAGATTGTTCTAAGATCAAGCATGAAATAAAACCTAATTTAACTGGGGTTTTTAAAGAAACAACAAAAGATAGATCAAGGTTTTTGAACAGAAAAGAACAATAGTTCATCCAATCTTAACCAGACTCGTTAACTTCAAGGAATTATAAACTAAAACTGCAGAACAAGATAAGCTTGTGATTGACACACAACCTCTTTCATTCTCAGTGCTAATTCGAATAACATTATTTAGCTACCATTTAAATAAAACACAAATAACATTTCATTCCTTGAAGAATTCACAAATCAAATGATCAATTAAGACAAATATCATTCAGGAACACAACATGAAGTAGATTAAACTCTGATTGCTTCTACTATCAATAAAATAGATAAGCAATATTTACAAAGCTGGCACAATCACCAGTGTACAGAGAATCTATTTCTCCAAATTGTTTCCAACTAAACTAAGAGAACTTAGAAAATACATTACAATATGTACTGAAATCTAACTGCTAAACAAGAAGACAAGAGAAGCTCTCATTACTAAGATCAAGATGCAACTCTATCTCCTTCTGTTAACTGACTCACTCCTAACAGTTCTAACTCTAAACAGTTCTTAGTCTAAAAGTTCTCTAACCCTAGAAGTTCTAATCTAGAAGTGCTAACCTTTTCAAAGAGGCAAGAATGCCTTATATACATAATGTACCAACAGGAATGTGTTGTCCCCTGCACTAGGGTTTACAAAATATCTGCATCCAGGAGAGTCGGCTCTCAGATCTTATTGAGGAAAGTCAAAACTGCATTCAAAGCGAAGCCCTGCTATCCATATTGCTGAAAGGTTGTCCCGGGGATGACTTTAGATCTTTCGCAACTACAACATTTACTCTTCTGTCTCCATGTCCACCTTCGAACTCTGTTGGAGTCACCTTGAATGCTTAAAATATCTTCATTAATATTGATCTACCTCCTTGCCAGTAGTCGCCACAGCTGTCCCTTTGAGTCACAGTTTCTTCTTTCCTTCAGCCTCCTTCTGTTCTAGACTTCTCTGTACGTTTGACCATCCTCTGGAAACACCATCGGGCCCTCTTGCAGATCTGAACACCATTGTCCGAATAGATTCATCCCTTAGTGATCTCAGAATGAAACCACCCTGCTTGCTTTCTATTGATCTTCCCTCGCAGGAGTAGTCAATTGGTCAAAAGGACTGATGAATCACTCTTTTGGCTCCTTCTGATTGGTCAGGCATATGCCAAGCGAGCTCCTTAGGTGGTCAAAGGTGGACCAATCAACATCACATGTCGGTGAGACACCATCAGTGTCTCCCCGATGTGATTTCATCATTATGCAGTTGTCATTGGGGTAGCATGGGGCAGTCGGTGAGACATTTTTGGTGAGCCATGGGAGTCATATCGAGCTCAAAAGAACATCGGCAAGATAGCCGCTCGTCGGTAGGACATCACAGCGATGATATCCTTCTCTCTGGCTTGGAGTTCGTTTTTCTTTCGGCAAGACTTTTTAATCGACACAAGGTCATGGTGAGCTCTCCTTGGTTATACCATATCTCTTTTTCATTTGTGAACCCACCGCTATCGGCAAGACTTTAGCATATCGACAAGACCACCTGGCGAAGTCCTCATCGTCGGTGAGACCTCTCACCAAGAGCATTATCTTTTGATGATCTCCTATCATTTCAGGAAGACATCGCTCGGTCGCTGAGACCTCATAGTGATCCCAGATCACTACGTCGATGCCGCTTTTGTCGCTATGACCTCACCTCTTTGGCCAGACATTATGCCGAAGGTTTTATCCTTTGTCAAATGCAACTCCCTTCGGTGAGACCCATGCCAATTAGCCAGACCTCCTGCTGAAGGCAAAATTATCGCCGAGATTCAAATTCTTAGGTGGGACCCTCCTCTGTCGGTGGGACATCGTTCAGTCGGTAAGACATTATACTGACCGAAGCCCCCTTTTTCCAAATTTTGTTGTTGCCAAGACCCCTCTTGTGGTCATACTGATATGCTTTCCTTCTCTCCACTTGTGTCATCGTAACATTCCCCTGTTAGGGAGACATCCTATAGATACACTATGCTTCGCCAAGGGATGTCCATAAGCACATCTTTTGTTGTCATGACAAACTGATTCTCTCACCGATGAAATAATATGTCGGTGAGACTTTATGGGTCGACAAGACTGCCATACCTCCTCTTGTGCTTTGCCGGTGTGACCTGAAGATTTTTCCAAGACTTCTTGGTGAAGAAGATGACTCCCACCGAAGTGTTTGCTCGTTGTGCGGTAGTCAGTGAGACATGGAGAAGTCACCGAGACTTCTCAATGGAGAGAAAACCTTATGTTGATATATGAGTCCTTTTGACAGTGGTCTGCAAGACTTTGAGATTTTGCCAAGACCACCCCCCGAAGGGAAAACTCATGCCGATAGAAAACTCCTTTTCGCCAGGACGATGACCTTGGTCCTGCCGATAGATGCCTGTATGTGATTTCTGATTGTTGTGACATCGCTAGGGTCCTGCTGACTTTGCCTTAGTTGATTTTTATGACCAACTAGATTGAGGAATGCCTTCCAACTGAGCCTCAGCTGAGAAATATCATCAAGTGTAGGATTTAACCCTACAAAAAGTAAGGTCTGCATTAGTCCTCAGCAGCAAATAAGACACATTATAATAAATTCACCATTGCTTACAATTATTTTAGTGAATTCTGAACAAGAAGGAAAACCAACTTAGGTTGAGACAGGACCAAGATTAAATTAGATAGATCAAAAGTTAAAATTAGGAGGAAAACACAAGAATTCCAAAGAGGAAAGCAAGTAACCAGAAGCAAAGAAACCAAGAGGAAAAAAAGGGGGGACTAATTTTGATCCAAATCAAAGTGGGGTGGTTATGCAAGGCATAACAAAAACCTCCAATGCCTTTTTTGAATTTTTCTCAAACTTAACTTTGATGGAACTTCTCAAGGAAACCTAGGTTTGGCTAGGACTTGATTGGTTATCTTGAATTTCAAGGGTCACTTTGATAGTGGTGTTTCCTTGTTTTTGGGCTTGTACTAACAATGAAGCTAAGTGGGAAGTAGTGGCAGTCATTTTGCTCACTTCTTCTCTTGGGTGCAGAAGGTTAATGTTGGAACTTGACTATTTGAATGTGATTCAAGGTTTGAGCTCAAGTAATTGTCCTAATTGGAAGAACTAACTTTTTTTTTGTGTAACCCTATCGATAAAATCCTTTGATTAATTAAGCTTTAATCATTATTCAAGAGAAATTACTATGGCAGTAGATTTTCTTTCTAATGTGGGAATAAAGCAAGAGCCTTTTTTGACATTGTATAGTGATCAAGTGGGAGCCTGATTTTTTTTTAAGTTTTAAACCTCCTTAAGAGCCTCTAGTGGATCCTTTTGTGTTTTACCAAATGTTGAAGGGCACAATATTTTACACTCCTCCCTCACTTTACAAATTTTTATTCCATAAAAATGGTTGGTGATGTAAAGAGGCAACTTGCCTTTATGGCAAGATGGGTTTTATAATTGCCCATACTATGAGTTTTGCTCAAGAAGTATGTGCTGGTGTGTAGGGCACATTATATGGTGTGGTGGGCTAGCATGATGTTGCCAACTTTGGCTTTCTTCTCATCATTTGGCTTTTGCAGGTGCTAGTGACAAGCTTTTTGATAGGGTTTGTTTTGTTGTTGGCGTCAGCTTGAAGAATATATCTTTGGAATGGCATGTAGGTGCAAGTCACAAAAACCCATAGACCCCTTTTTGAGGAATGGGGTTTTTGATAAATGACTTTGTTCAATATCAATTGTCAAAATCCAGGGGCCCTTGGTTTAATAAAGGATATTTTGGTTCAAACACAAATGACTTTGGTTCACCCTACTCTATAACCTCTACCAAAGAGAGGATTTCATTTTGAAACTCTCAAAGGCGGTTCTTGCTATTGAGATTTGGTAGTGTCGTCTATGCCTTTTTCTCCTCTATCAATTATTTGATATGATGATCTTTGTAGATGATCTTGGTGAGGCGGCTATAATGGATGAAGGGTTGAAATTTCAAGGTTTAATGAAGTATGTGGTCCTAGTGTGCAAAGAAGTTTTGAGAATATATAGGGAGTTACAAATGGTTAAGAATTTCTATCTGAATTTATGTGAATTTGTGTACAACTTGAAGGTAACCCACTCTAAGGAACACTTGCAAGTATCTAGAGCTTTCCCTATCCTCTTAGATGGAAGGCAAGTTGTAGCAAAGTAAGATAAGACTAGAAGTGTTTCAAGGTATAAAGTTTCCTCCTCCTAACGTAGCTTGCTTGGGCTTAGCTTCAAAGGTGGGTCAAGATAACATTAAAAAGGTAGTGGACCTTGAATGAAGGTTGGTTTTTTAAAGATTCAATAGAGTTTGTCACAAGTTCATCTTGAAATCAAAAATTTCCAAAATGACCCTATAATGTCTCTCTTCACTTGATGCCAAACATGAAGAAATTTTCTAATCTTTCATTCTTGGAGGTTAGAAATAAATTAAATAATAAGGGATTATGAGAATAATTAAATTAAGGCCAAAAATCTATAGTTCAGATGATTTTATTTAATTATTCATTATGACTAATGATGGGGCCCTTTTAAATGATGGCTTATTAATTACTAGGCAAACACATCTTGGGGGTCAATTAATTTAAGTGCCTAAGTCTAATATTTTTCCAAGGGTGAATTTATTTAAAAGGAAATTAGATTTATTCTAAGGCATCAATGTCTTTTTTAGAAGGATACGATTTAGCATCGAAGGGGATAAAAGGCTGGAGAAGATTTTTGTGAAGGATTCAAAAATCATATGATTGATAATTTTTTCTCACAACTGATCTTGAAGGAGTTCCCAAGATGAAACCCCTGGTTTGAGGTGATTGGGACGAAAACCTCATATCACTGAATGATTACTGATAATACATTGCAAATATCAGAGACAAAAGGAAGACGTCTGGTTTAGACCAGAAAATTGTAGCCATAAACAAGTGCAGCTTTGAAGATTTGCAGCCATAATAGGGTTAAGAGAGGTGTCCAACATACAAGCTGTGTATTATTCTAGGAGGGTGTTTGTTTCAAAATTGCAACTAGTTCTCAACTACTACTGAACTGCATTGAATCGGACCCAACCATTAAAGTAGTTGCAGATTCTAGAAGAAGGGTCGAGGGTTTAAGGCAGCCACTCATTCAACAAAGATCGATCTGCATCACTCCAGCATAAACCATAATAGGTGAGGATCTATGCTCTTTTCATTTTCACTCTAAATACAAAATAATACATGAAGCCACCTTAGACAAAATTTTACTTATGCATGTACCCAAATTTGAATAAATGAGAATAAAGGTTTCATTTGGATAATAAAACTTGTTGTTACCATTGTTAGATGTTATTTATCTTCCTATGCATTCATTTCATATTATGACACTGAAAACAAACAAACAAACCACACAAACATTTGGAGACATCTAAAACAAGGGAAATTTGAGGGCAAAAAATTGTATCAAAATTGATAGAGGATATTTCATACCCTCAACATTTCTAATAGATTACCAAAAACTTAGTAATTCTAAGGAACTCAATATATTTCCAAAGGAATAGGACCTAGGATCATAACCAAAACTAAAATAGTTTGGGTATGGGGAAGGTTTCCAAAGGGTTTGGTCATGTAGGTAATTAGCAATTTTTCCTTAGTTACCATTTTGGATTCCGGTCCAGGCATAGGGATTCAAGCACACCTATACGACAAAAAAGAAGAAGTTCAAGGTTGGGTTTGTTTTGGATATGTGCATACATAAATAATTTATGATACCAAATACTTCCAAAATAGTCATTGTCCCCATACCAAACAAGCATAGGCCCATATACAAGCACAAGTCTAGCCTAGATACACCCAAGGCACATCCATACTACCCTATGTGTATATTGGGCAAAAATTTAAAAAGGTTTTAAAGATTAAGGGTTTAGAGGTGGATGGTTAGGCTAGAAGAAGGTTAGAAATATTTTGGGTTAGTTTAGGTTTAATTGGTTCTCTCTCTTTTTATTATCATACAATAGAGTTTGTTGCATGTTCATCCCAAAATCAAAAATTTCTAGAAAGACCCTCAACATCTCCAATACATTATTGAGGACTCAATGATTATGAAGAACTCGATACATTTCCAAAGGAAATCAAACCCAAGATGAGAACTAGAACTTAAATGGTTTAGATATAGGTAGGGCTTCTAAAGAAACTATTTATGTACATAATGAGAAATTTTTCCCGAGTTATCATTTTTATTTCAAGTTATGTTCCAAATCTGAGGTATAAGGGTTAAGGTATGGTAGTATGACAAAAAAAAAAGGGTTTGGATTCATTTTTAATAAGTATGTACAAAACAAAAATTGTGATAATGAGTTCTAAACCAATCATCATCCCCATGTTGAATAAGAATAGGTCCAAGTACAAGCACAACCCTGCTATCCTAAGTAATCTATCACCAACATACCCACAATGTGTTCAAAATGGCAGGGCCTTATCCTAGGCAAACTTGATCAAACCCACACCCATAAACCACCTAATTTTTTAAAATGATTTTTAAAAGAAAAATACAGTTGTATGTAAATGTATACATGCACTCCAAGCTCACTACAATGAATCTATATCTTACATAATTTAGTTATTTGAGCCCACTTAGTGAATGCCTTTCCTTTGCCTGCCATTATGCAACTCTTACAAGGTCATTGCAAAAAACAAAACAGTCATGATTCTTACCATCACCCCAATAAATAGTTTGAACTCCTCATCATTATTTATAGATTGTATATTATATATTTTATTTTATTTTATTTAATATAAGTATTAATATTAATTTTGATAAATATAAATATAAATATAATATATTTATCTAAATATTACTATAACATTATACTTATAGATAAGGATGTTGCTACCACATTCTTTTCAACTTGTTATGGAGATAGCCATTGTAACACAAAGATCTCTATAGATGGCATGAACATGACCTTTGACTTCAGGGCTTCCATTTCTCCTAGTTGCAAATATCATAAATCCTCCTTAAATCTTCAGGGAGCTCTCTTTCAACAGAAAACAAGAAACAAACCTTAAAGAAAAAATATAGGGGTAACCAAAGGAAAGGGAGAGATGAAGATAAAAAACCATACAAAGAAGAGAAGATTGAAGAAGGGAGAAAGGGACTTGGGAGCCAAAAATTAGGGAACAAAGGAAAGTGAAGGGGGAAAGAACAAAAGAAAGAGGCTCAATTGATGAGCTAGGTAGGGAGAGCACTCAAGAAGGTAAAGAGGAGACAAAAGAGATGGAGAAAGATGAGGTGTTATTGATGGATGAGGTGGGGTTTAGGGGAAGAAGAGGGGGTAAGATAGAAGAAAAATAGGTGGGGGAGGAGAGGAGGAGAAGGAGCTAAAGAGGTGATAGGAAGAGAGAAGAGAGGGGAAGGAAGGGAGGAGAGGTGAGGTGAGAAGAAAAGGGTTAGGAGAAAGAGAAAAGAAACCAAGTGGGTGGAAGACTTGAATTTTACCTTAATATTCCTTATATTCTCCATTCTTCATTTATCCTCTCACTTTTTGTCATTACCTTTCTTTCTTCTTTTTCTAATCTTTACTAATACTTTTCTTTATTTTTACCCCTTAATCTTTTTCTCCCCTCCTTTCCAACAAACTTTTATCCACTTCTAGTAGATCTAATTCCTTCTTATCTTTTTAGTCTTTTTTACGATAGTATAAAAAATTATGATATCCTTATTATGTAGTATAAAAGTTTCTGATAAACATCAACAAAATAGCTAGAGCTAACTTTGAAATGTCAATAAGGATAAACCAACATAACCAAAATTTGTGAACATCCGAAGTGAATGAAACACATAAAAGCTAACTTCATAGAAAGATGGGATATGTGAACTTTGTAATAATCCTCTGCTATTAGCAATCACACATTAAGAAGTTTTGGAAGATTGCATCCCATGGACTACAAGATCATTGAGACCTCCTCGATGCCAAATTGGAAATTACAATCATAACAAATGTTTTTCTACAACACTGATTCAATTGATAGGAAAATATATGGGTTGATTCATATTGCATGACCAAAAGACAACACAAAATTAAAAAATCTTCAAAACACTATAAATTGCCAAATCTTTTTTTAATTATTGGTTTGCGAACTTATGCGTTCCAGGGCAATGGAAAATTGGATCCCAAAAAAAAGAGCCTCTCCAACATTATTCACCAAATTAAGTGGGGAAACACTGAGGTGTATGATTTCCTAAATAAACATTTAGACACCTCGTTGGATTGGTTGTAACATGATTTAGGGCAGGCATGAGCTCTATGGGTAATTGAAATGTGGTCATTGCAGGAAACTCAAGTCCATCATTCATTTCAAAGGGTACAAGCTCACACCAAGAAAAAATAAAATCATAGAATTTCAAACCATAGGATTTCAAACCCTAACAACCAAACCCTAAAAACTAGGGGGTAGTACATGTCAATGTGCCCAAGTTGTGTACGCACGCTTAATTAAGCATCTAAAAATATCAGGGTTTTAGTGCTACTCAATTCTTGACTTCAAGACAAAACATTTTTAGGCTTTTAAACGAAAATATTGGTTGTGAGTTGAAGTTTTTTGAAGCTTATGTGTTACAAGCACCTTGATAGGCTCGATTGTTATCACTCTGGGTCTTGTACCTAGAAATAATTCTAATCAACTACATGATTATCTCCTAGTATATACTTCTTTATGTAGACACCGAAATTTGGTTTAGGCCTACGACTTTAATATTCTTCATAATTCTTTTGTCATTTCTTCTATTAATTAAATAATCTTAATTATTTAATTAATTCACACTTTTCTTTATTCTATCTGATTAATTAAATAAACACTTTTTATTTAATTATGTTACTAATTAACCTTATCCTTCTTGTTAAATTAAATAAATTCTTATTTAATTTACTCTTTATCATACGCAACTATAATTAAATAAATTCTTTATTTATTTAATTATTCATTTAAATCCTTTCATCACTTAATTAAATAAATCTTATTTATTTAATTATTCTTCAAATATCAAATCTTGAATTAAATGAATTAGTTAATTCATGAATTCTATTTTAACGCATTCCTCTATATTTAGATAATTGTGTGAGTTATTTAAGTATTCACTTTTACTCACTCAAAGATCTATTCAAATCGCTCAGTTAACTCTTGATTTAATGTCTGAGTGGCGTTCTCGAGTAATCTCTTCGTCAAATCATTCAATCGTCCAGTTCTAACTCATTTGCATGTACATGCAGATTAATTAAATATTCCTATTTAATTAATTAAACCTTGTGTGTGCATTCGAACAAGAGTTGCTTTAATCCATCTTCATCTTTGTCATGCAAAGATAATTCTTCTATTTTCGAATAAACTGAAGATTAAATCATTTATTTAATCTTTAATTCTATTTCTAATTTGTATCACTTATTGTCACTCTACCTATTATCATAATGCATGTCTAATCTGTCATCTCAACTTTGTTGATCTTTCAATCTTGGCTTGTCGTTCGAATAATCAATTTTCTATAAATTGATCTGGTCTTCATCATTCCAATCTCTTTCAAAATCTTATGACTTTTGAGAGAACTTATCTTGAATCTTCGATGTTTTGCTAAATCACTATCATAGGCTATACTTGCACGAACTCTTGAAAATATAAAAGCGCATCTGACACAATTGATTTTTTCAGTACATCGACACGAAGTAATGCAAATGAAAAAGTCGATGCATCCATAAAATTCTGACACTTATTTGTTTGGTAAATACCGAGAACGCAATTGCAAAGAAAATCAACGCATCTGACTAGTAAAATAGCGACGTAATTGACTGGTAACCTTTTGTTTCTATTTTCAAAAATCTAAAATTGTCAATTGATTTGTGTGTTACTAATATCGGATTTTCAGCGTGTGGGCTTTTTGTTTTTGGAGTTAATGAGTTTTTGCAGGATGATTGACAAAGACAATACTGAAAACTACTAACGAATCTTTCTGCAGAACGCTTGTCAAAGACCTTAGTTAATTTTCTTGAAACAAATTGTTTGGTAGTGTAGCAAATCTTTAGTTTGGTTTAAAATTAACAAGTGTTTATTGTGTTTGGTGTGAAAGCACAAGTTTGGTCACCCTTACGACTTGATACATCAAAGTATCCTCTCCCCTTGCACATCCGTGCAATCCTGGGTGTAAGAGAAATGGTTACCAACTCTAGAACTTGGGCCTGTTCTGGTGGGAAAAAGTACTCACCCGAGGATGACTCAGACCAGTAGCACCCTGAACCTAAGGGACTTCTAGCATGTATATAAAAGTGGGTTCTTGGGGAAACCCCAAGAATCGCAGCGTATAGTTCGGCCAGATGGATCGAAAGGGGACTCTCACCATGGATCATGCCCTATGAACATGTCTCCATTAACCTTTGTTTTAGAGACCAACCATTTTTGGCCTTTGCTTGGTATAGTGGAGGGTACAGTATCATGCCCAAAGACACTCACTACTGATCCCCCTTGAGTAGAGATAACAGTTCTTGGGAGGTCATTGCCCAAATAATTCAAAATTGGTGTGCTTGAAAGACGTTAATGAGCCGTGGAGCAGAGCCAATGCCACCAAATTTCTAAGCTATCCGCTCGCAAGAAGGAAAGGTGTTTATCACCAATCCGAGGTATTTAGGTGGGCTCTACCAAGTATAAAAACCCTAGGCCTTTTGGCCTATTAGGATTGTACTTGTCTGTTGTCATATTACACATTCTTTGAGTCCAAAATCAGACTAAAAACACTTTGTCTTATGATTGTTCTTGTTTTCCAGAATTGGATCACGGAAAACAAAGTTAGTTTTAAATCTCAAATCACTGAAAATACACAGAGAGTCGCAACTGGTCACTAGAAGGTTGCAATTGTTTTTTAGAGTCGCATCTGTTTAAACTCGAGTTGCATCTGTTTAACTTCGAGTTGCATCTGTCATTTTTAGTCGCATCTGTTTAGCGTAGAGTCGCATCTGCTAGATTAGGTCACAATTGCTTTGCGAAGGGCCGCATATGTTATATTCTGAGTTGCAACTATCATTACGAGTCACATCTATTAGAAGGTTAGCCACATCTGTTAGAGTCGAACATTAAACTTTATCAGGGACACACAATTGATTATCAGAAAACTACAACTGTCAAATTTAACCGCAACTGGTAAACATAACCGCATCTGTGAAATCTTGTGACGCATTTGCCTGATTAGAAAACCAAAATTCATGATCACTATCTAGTCGACACGGTTATACTAGTCTTTCAATTGGAATTCCACAAGCAGTCATTGAACGAAAACCTGAAACAATTTGCTCAATTTTTGCATCCTTTAGGTTCATTTAGTCATTACCATAGTTGTCCTAATTCAGAGTTAGTCTCATATTAGAATACATTTTTCCTTTAGAGTGAACTTCTAGGAAGCTCATTTTTACAAACTTTAGGACAGGTCCACCATCTACACTCTAGAAAAATCATAGCGTCAATGAAATCTATCATTGAACCTAGTCTTATCATTTTATCCTTTATCCTATAGAGAGTCCTCCTAGCTCATCAGTCTAGTTAGGAAACTCAACTTGTCTTTGATCCTCGTCCCATATTGGTTCCTTGACTTAACTAAATTGATGCCTTGGTTAGACTTTAGGTAGTTGGTCCCTCCGTCTTGGGTTTATAGAATTGATTATTTTAGAACCTTGCTTAGACTTTGTATCTTTAGATTTTAGGCTAGTGTCATCCTAGAACATTCTTTATTTCACATCTAGAAAATCCCAAAAACATAGACTAAGGTCATACTGTCCATAGACATAGTTTTGCATTTCTTTCATATTGAGCTAATCTTACATGGTTGAGACTAGGTCTAAGAGAATAGAGAGAGAAGAGATGTCGAACCCAAACGAATTCATCAATCCATTTTCCTCAAGACCTCACAAGACTCTATTAGACAAATTCACCACTAGAAACACTCAAGGTCACATTACAACAAAAGACATAGAGGCTGTCACACATGACCCTGAGTTTGCCTCTTTCATAGATGAATATCTAGCAAACGATTGTCAACGATAATTAGCCAAATTTCTAGTTGAAGGTGCTACCTTACCTACAGGATTTGATATCAGCACCTTACAAACTCAACCTACACAAGGGACAAATACAACGACTGCTAGTACTACTATACCTCAGGTCAGCACAACTATGGCATTTGGCACACCTACACAGAGTACGATA
The DNA here is from genome assembly GCA_007258455.2 of Sequoia sempervirens. NCBI lineage: Eukaryota > Viridiplantae > Streptophyta > Pinopsida > Cupressales > Cupressaceae > Sequoia > Sequoia sempervirens. The sequence goes on from VDFB02042074.1 coordinate 20,509, forward strand.
GTCCATACATCTCCATTTGGTACAACCAGCATGACATCAGGATTTAATTTCACTATAGGTGGATCATCATCCACTCCCTTCGGTCCTCTTGTTGGGAGTAAAAGACCTAAAACATCAGCCTCTACACCATATGTCAGTGTCACAAGTACAACATCCCAGTCAATGACCATACCTAATGCCAGTGTCACAAGCACCATACCACAATCAATGGCCATACCTAGTGCTCAAGTCACTAGTACTATACCACAGATTACACAAACAGGAGGCATTCCCTCTTTCTAGTATGGCAATCAAAATCCATTCTCCTAGACTGGAAAATAGAATCCATTCACTCACATTCCGAATCGGAATCCCTTTGCCCAGACAGGCAATTACAATCCATTTACATGGATTCAAAATTAGAATCCTTTCTCCCAGATTGGTAGTCAGAATCTGTTCACACAGATCCCAGGTCAATACCAATTTATGCAGATACCAGACCAGAACACATGTACCAACATTCCAAATCCAAACCCACCTCAAATACCAACGTTCAATCAAAATCCATTATGAGACCTTGGATTTCATAATACATACACGGATCCGCATAATCCCCCTAACACATCCTTGACCCAAGTTGATGTCTTACAAACACAAATGTATGCACTACAAACACAAATGGATAACATGTCAGTGTCAACTAAGAAATCCTTTTCAACAAAGGACATATGCCCATTTCCCTTTGATAGATCATTGTATATGACCCCTTTCCCTCACGGATATGTCATACCAAATCTCCCTAAGTACAATGGAAAACAAAATCCAATAGGACATATAAGGGAATTTTCTACCATATGCATAGATGTCTCTTATGACCCCATATATCTTATGAGACTATTTCCAAGAAGTCTTGTAGGAATTGCACTAGAGTGGTTTTCAGGTCTAGACTCTGGCATCAGATCTTGGGGTGAACTGGTCGAGAAATTTGTGGAGCAATTCTCCTTCAACATAGACCACGAGATAAATATAGCAACCTTGTGTCACACAACACAAGATGAAGGTGAAACATTCATTGCTTTCTTCCAGAGATGGAGGACTATAGCTAGCCGGTATCCTGTCGAGATAACTGAAAAACAAAAAGTTACTATGTTCCAAGAAAACCTTCATGCAAAACTAAGGAGTAACTTAAGGGTACATTGTTGTACATCTTTTTCAGAACTAGTGGAAAAAGGGGTTATAATAGAAAAGGATCTCATTGAAAAAGGAAAACTTAAGACATCAACATCCAATAGAAATCCGATCGTACAAAACACCCCCACTGACAGAAACAGATTTTGGTCTCGCAACAAAAATGTCACCAATGATGGGGTAGTTGATGCTAAAACACTACAAGTGGCACCAATCATCACATTACAAGGACCTCACACTTTTTCCAACATGCTTAATGCTATCAATCAACCTCCTAACATGGTCCAAAATACTCAACATCCACAACAACAAAGGAGATTTCAAAAACGTGAGTTCACTCCCTTAGGGGAACCCATTGAGTCCGTATTCAAACAACTATTACAACATAATCTTATACAGCTACAGGAACCAAGACAATACAATCCAGGACAATTTAAACCAGCTTGGTGGGATGATAATGCCTTTTGTGATTATCATAGAACTAAGGGACATAACTTACAAAACTGTTGACAACTGAAGAATATCATACAAGATCTTGTCGAAAGGAGAATTATTGAAGTTGGTGGATAGAAACCAAAGTCATCAAATGCTGATCATCAAGTCTTTTCTGATCCACTACATGACCATGGGAAAGGAATTGTTCCCAGTTCGAGTACTAAGACCAATATGTCAGCCAACTATGCAAGTATCAAGCATGATTATAATGGTGGCAAAATCATTCATCACCTTCGCGTTTCTGATGAGAACATCAATACCATTACTATCAATGCAAATATTGAGTGCACGGTCAATACTCGTCGTACTAAGATCACTATCTAAGGCTCTCCATCATAGCAAACACCACAACCTTCCAAGTTACAATATAACCTACTTGACCAGTTGGGGAAGACCCCAGCCCAAATCTCAATCTTGGAACTGTTGCGTATTTCCCCTGAGCATCGATCTATTCTCGATAGAGCTTTACAGAACACCACGGTCCCTAATGACCTTGATGTCAATCGTTTCCAGGAAATGGTGGGCTACTTGACCAACAATCACCATGCCACATTTTCTGAATAAGACTATGCAATTGAAAAGATGAATCATAATGATCCTTTACATCTAGAAGTCCTTGTTGATGATACCAAAGTTAGACGAGTTTTGGTAGACGGAGGAGCAGGGTTAAATCTGTGCACTTTAAAACTAATTAAGGCATTAGGTATCTCAGAAGCATGCATAGACATGACCAAAAGTATTGTCATTAAAGCTCATGATGATGAGGAACAAAAATCAAAGGGGGTGGTAACACTTCCTATCAGAATTGGTCCTGCAGTAATGGAGACAAAGTTCCAGGTCTTGGATCTCACCCTTCCTTATAACCTTTTGCTAGGTAGACCATGGATTCATGCCATGAAGGTGGTCCCTTCCATGTATCATCAGTGCCTTAAATTCTCTTACAATGGCACATAAATAACTATAGATGGTGACCCAGATCCATTCCAATATTGCACCAATCTAAAAGAGATCCCCCAACGCCAAGTGCTAGTAAACCAAGAGGCTTTATCATCTAATCCATCTTCCTATGTTGATCCATCAACACTCACTCGAACATCTATTTCACCCTCACTTCCTGCCACTCCTAGGGTTGAGATCCAAGACAAGGGTTGTGGAGAGTATTACATGATGACATCTTATTGTGTTAGCCATTTGATTCCTCCTAAGTCATACTATTTACCTACATCAGATAGGGGATAGTCTATGGTCACTAGACATGTTCCTCCCATAACAACTTTCATTAAATGGGGAGAATTAAGCAAAGAGGCCGTAAATACAAAAGATGTCACTTCCTGGTTGTATAGGGAAGATGATGAAGAACCTCTCTCACTTGCTCACATTCCTACGGATCTATATGGAAATGGTTTCACAATCATGGAGAGCAAGGGATATGATGGACAAAGTGGTTTAGGCTTAAACCAAGACGGGAGGATTGAACCAATATGTGTTTCTCAATGGCCAAAAGGCATGGGGCTAGGGTTTCAACCGATTCAGATTGGCATTCCTAGTACCACATCACCCTTAATTGAGGAAGTAAGTGCTTCAAAAGATACTAATACATCTCACAAACCATTGGACCAATATCACTGTGGCTCCCCGGACTCCAACAACTATGAGTGGGATTCCCTATCCTCTACCTCTTCCATGGACCTTGACAAGTTATTTGGAGAACTTGACTTAATGTTAAGTTCCTCACCAAATCCATTGAATTCCTGTCCACCAAAGAAAATGAAAAAGGAGGAGTGGTTTAAACACTACTATTGGGAGTCACTTGATCCTACCTCTTGGCAACCTGATACATCTGTTTCAAATAGTCAAACCTTGGCATTAGGCCCACCTATCAATCTGCCTAGACCTAAACCAAAGAGCAAATAGGACTTAGTACAAGAATTTTGTGACAATATGAATAACTCAATCCTTACCTTGACCCCAGTAAACTTTGATAACTTTGACAATGACATGCCCTTAGTCTATCCCCAACTCATTGATTGGGACCAACAAGACACACCCGTTTTAGACATTTTTGAGAACGACAAAGCAATTGCCAAGTTCCTGGGATTACGAGAAGGCATACCTAGCGGTGATCACAAGGCTAGTTTTACCATTGACTTGGACAAAAAAGCATATTTTGGGGAATCTGTTCAACCCTCTAGTCGCAAAAATGAGAAAAAGAATAAAAAGGACAAGTCTCTAGGTGAACACCGAAAGGCACCTTTAGACAATGAAAAAGAAGTAAAAAGAAAAGGGCATCCAGTGAATACCTCTCACGAGGCACCTAAGGATGGAGGTTTGAGAATTCTCCCATTGCACAAAAAGTCGCCCATGCTCGTTGAAGAATCATTGAAAGTCAATATGGGTACAAAGAATCCTCGTACGGTTTATTTTGCAGCATCATTGACAACAAAAGATCAGCCATAATTCCATTACTTCTTTGCACAGAGACAGATAAATTTTGCCTAGTCATATGTAGACATGCCAGGGTTGGATCTTGAACTTGTTTTACATCACTTACCTTTACAACCCGGCGGTGTCAAGCGATGAAAACAAAATTGAGAAAAATGCATGGTTGCCCATTTAAGAATCAAGAAGTCTGCCATCTTTGTAATGAATTTCATATTCAACATCACTTTTCCACTCTATACTACCCTCAAGGTAATGGCCAAGCAGAGGAATCTAACAAAACCATCATTAGAATCTTCAAGAGACTATCAATGATGCTAGTTGTGTGGCATTCTGTGCCTTATGGGCTTATCATTTTCAGTATCTGTACTCCCCTTTAATTTTCCTCCCTATTCACTAGTATTTGGTTCTGAAGCTATTATTCCTTTTGAGGTCGAGATTCCTTCCTTAAGGGTATCCTTGAAAGGCCACATTGATGATGAAGAGTACTGAGTCTCGAGAATCCATGAGCTAGAATTCTTGGATGAGCCAAGACAGAAGGCACTAGACCATCTCCAAGCATATCATAATCGCCTTCATCGTAGCTATAATAGGAAGGTCTTGAACATAAAATTTGACATTGGTGACTTGGTTTCAATGGAGAACCCAAAGAATCAAGCAGAAAGAGACAAACCAGGAAAGTTTGAACCTAACTGGTTAGGATCGTATATTGTTACAGAAGCCTTTGGATCATGAGCATACCAACTCTCTACTCCTGAAGGGGAGCCATTTTCCTCACCAATTAATAGTCTTCATCTGAAGAAGTTCTATGCATAGCTTTTGAGGGCCTTGTCTTCATTAGTCAAAAATACCAAAAAAATCAAAAAAATTGTTACCAAGGTGAAAACCTGGAAAATAGGAGTTTTGGTAACACCAAAAAAATAGATAATCCAAAAAATAGTAAAAGACAAATAATTCGTCCAATAGTGAAAACCACTTCGGTGGCGCTTTGGATAGGTACCATGGTGAAAACCTGGCAAACAGGTGCCATGTGTGGTTGACTCTGCTCCTTTGTCTACTATTATTCTAATCTAGCACTACCTTGTACATAGTCCACTACCCTATACATAGTCCACTACCCTGTACATAGTCCTTATCCTTGTACATAGTCCACATCCCTATACATACACTCTATCCTTGTATATACTACCTATCCCTATACATATCACAAATCTTTCTCATCCATCGTTGGTATATACCATTCATACTAAGCGGTAATCATTCCCATAACCTCGAATGATTGACATTGAGTGCATTTCGTATCCCCTATTTTATCCTATTCATAATCATTTGGTCTTATACTCGACTAGAAGCAAACACTTGACGTGTGTCCTATTCATTCTTCCATTGGATTTGTTGAAGACATAAAACCATAGAAAAATCCACAAACATCACAAAGTGACTTGAGAAAACACAAAAACATTAGAAAACTTCAAAAAGACAAAAAAAATCATAACATTTCAAAAAAAAAAAAGCAGAGTCAAAGTCGGTCTCACTTGTCAGTATTTGTCATTTGTCAAACTATGTTGCCTCTGTGGTTGGGCGTAAGGGCAAGACCATCTGTGATAATGCCCTCTCGAGGCTCGTCCGATCCATTGGGTTTGTGCGTATAAAATCATGCTTCAATTCATATGTCTATATGACAAGGTCATTGGTCATGTCAAACTATGAGGTCTCTGCATGTATAACGTAGGCAAGGCCATCAATCGATGAGCCCCTGAGGCCACACTAGGTCAGTCCATTAGGGTTCATCACATTCACTTTCACACACACATCTTCTATTTGTAGTGGTCTTGTTAGTTAAAGTCAAAATTAGAACTATGGGGTCTTTGCATGTATAGCGTAGGCAAGGCCATCAATCGATGAGCCCCCGAGGCCACACTAGGTCAGTCCTTTAGGGTTTGTTGTTACACACAATCAATTGTCAACACTTCATATCAAGTCATGCATCAATATGGTGAACAAGTCAGCAATATCTCTAAGTCAAATCAAACAACTTTCCAAACAAAACAATCAAAATAGATCAACAAATGTCTACTATAG
>VDFB02042075.1:0-17110 GCA_007258455.2 Sequoia sempervirens
AGTGCTTTTGAGAAAATTTGAAGAAAAAAGAAAACAATTTGTTGGAGAGATGTTTTGTGTGATAGAGTAGTGTTCTGGTTTTTCTCCACATTTCTTCTATGTTTCATTTTCTTATCCATTTTGGGTATGTTGATCAGAGGTGTTGAAAGATGTTATGTCTCAAATTTCTTTTCTTGGATTGTTGTACGGTTTTTTTTGTGTTCACCACTGTGTGAATTGTGTATTCCAGTGTTGTCTGGGAGAAATGGTTTTGCTCTACATCTCTTCATAGTGTGGTTTTTGGTGTTGTGGTTCTAGAAGTGTGTTTGTATTTCTCATATCTATCTTCAGTTGAAGTGGTTTGAAGTATGGTGCTCCACAAGTTAGTTCTTGAATTATAGTATGCAAAAGGTTAACTGGGTGTACAAGATGAGTTTATTCTTCAGGTGATTTTTTTTGCGAAGGAATTTGTTACATTTCAAGGTTTTTGTGGAATATTCTAGATTGTGTTCAAGTGGTTTTTGTTGTCCGCAAGTTGTCTCAAGATTAAAGGAAGTGTGTTATTGATGTTTACAAGGGTTTGGTCGACCTTAGGTGTTTACACTAATTACATATTTGCTTCGATGATTTTGGAAGTGTGGCATGGTATGTATGAGTGGATTTAGGTTCGAGTTAAGGTGTGATGTGGTCTTCTTTCATTCCTTTTCATCGTGGGAATGCTAAGTGCTGACCTAATTTGAGTTTGCACAGTTGAGGTGCATAACCGACCTTGTTAATTGTTTTCAAGGTTGAGGATGGTCAAGCTAACCTAGCAGATCAAGAAAACAAGAAACCTAGCTTGAATGAATAGATAATCACTTGATAATTAATTATTCATTAATTAATTATTAAGTCCCTTATTACTTTAGTTCACTTAAGATAAACTTAGGAGTGTTTTTTTTATTAGATTGGGCTAATTATAGGTCTAGTTGTCTCAATGCATGAGATTAAGACACTTGTATCAATCTAATGCAATCCTCATCTAGGTTTTGATTTATTTTTCTTTTATAAACATGCACATTAATTTTAATCAATTATCCAAGGTTATTCAGATTAATTCATAGCAAATCAGTTGCTTTTTTGGATCATTTCTTCTCAAGGTTGCACAAGCATATCAATGGCTTTGATCTTTCTTTTGTGATAGGATAATTGCTTGCAAGTAATTTCTGGGTGTTGTGGAGTTCAATCATCAACTTCATCATGGTATTAGAGCTTAATATTTGTAGCTTCTTGTCTAAATTATGAGAGATCCAACCTTGAGGGAGAAATCGACTCATCCTAGGGAAAAACGGGCATCACCGTTGCATCCATAATGGTCGAAAACCTAAAGAACACATGTCATTTCATCAATTTTGGAGCAATTGACAAAAAGAAAAAAAAAGAAATTAGACCTACATAGATCTCAAGGTGAAATCCATATGGCTATATGACCATACGATCACTTGTCAGACCTATGTAGGCCTCCTTTGGACCAGGTCACAGGTATTTCTAGTTTTTAAAATTTTCCCCATTAATAAAAAATATAAGTTTTAAATTATTCATGCAATAAAAAAATTATCAAAATTTTTCTTTAAAAATAAAAAAAGCAAACCAAAAAGCTTTTAAAAAAATAGAAGGCTAAAAAATGTTGCACAGGGCTCACAGGCCCATATGTAGGCCATGGGGCCCATTTCCCATTGCCGTCAGCCTTTATTCATAGTCGACTGATGGCTTTACTCACGGTTGGCAGTTGATAAAATCGATGACCACTTTTTATAAAATATGACGAATTCAAGGAAATTCGGTCATATCTCCAAATCCAACGGTGTCAAAGTTTGGGTGATCAACACAAAATCGACAATGGAATCTTCAAATATTTTGAAGGATATTTTGTTTTCCAAGCATATTCCATCAACTGGGAAAAAATTTCAGGTGATCAGATTTTTTTGCATGCATAGGGAATATTCTATGAATATTCTACTGACATCATCATGGCATCATGCTAACATCATCTGTACAGACATCCGTACGACCCCTCCAAGCCCCCCTCCTAGCCCTCATTTGCCTTCAATGAGCAATTTTTTTCTTTTTGGCATAACCTTGGCATATAGTGTCAAAATTAGGCAAATGAGATATTGTTGGAAAGCTAATTCTAAGCACTTTACAGTGGTGTAGTTCTCATTATCAATTTTTTCTATTAATTCTTGTTATTCTTAGTCAAAGTCAGATATTCAATTTTCTCTTTCGAGCTCATAAATTTTTTCTTTTATCTCTAATTTTTGTGATTCAAGTGGCATTAGAAAGGTATTTTAGAACTCTTCAGGTCTATTCATGCACCTTTTCTAGAATAGGTACATTTTATTCAATATTTTGTTATTTCAAATTTTTCTTAATTACTTGGGCATCTTGGCACTTGGAAAAGATCTATTTACATTGGATGCCATTATTTGATTTGCTTTATTTGTACTAAGGTTATTTATCTCTGATTTTTATCATTTGCGTGAGTATCATGGGTTTTTCTATTCATCCTTCTGTGATCAAATTGGATAAGGATAACTATGAGTCTTGGCGAAATGGCATCCTAACACATCTCAGGTGGCTTGATATTTTGCCTTATATTTATAGTCTCATACCTACACCTAGGGAGTTTATTAGCATGGGGTATCATCCGAGATCATATTGTAGGGTTATATGTTCTAGTGTTGATCTTGACACTATGCGTATTGTATCAGACATTGAGTGTCCCCACACACTTTAGACATGACTATGGAATATTCATGGAGATCCTCATATCTCTCCATACCCAGAGGATCCTGCTATAGATTATCTCATCCCTCTTGCAAATGTAGATTTCATACCCTTTGATGACAATACTTTAGAGGAGCTTGAGTATATCACAGGCCTTGCATGTTTTGATGGTTGAAAGAATTGTCTTCATGTTCCAACTCTTCAGATTGAGACAAGTCATTATCATCTTCTATTGTTCCATATCAGTTTGAAATTTCCACATCTTTGGCCCCTATTGATTTAGTGCAACAAGACATCATACATCTTCTAGCCATATCTACTTGGGATTCATATCTTGTAAACATATCATCATTGTTTGTGGAGTCCTCTATTGTAGACTTGGAGGATTAATTTGAGGACATTCATCTCCTCTTTTTTGATAGCCACATCATCATTGTTGGCCCACCATCTTCATCACCTTTGCAACTTGTTCTATATCAGTCTTCACAAGATCTTGGATCAACATCATCGCTTTCTAACATGTGGACAAGTGAGCACTATTCAAAGGCACATATCATTTCAATTTAGATTCTCGATTCACCCATTCTTTTAGATTGGCTTCTCCAATCACCAGTGGATTTGTTTCTTCCTAAGGGGAGAAATGTTTGCAGGTAGTGGATCATATTTTGTCTTCAGGCATTCATCATTAGCACAAGAGCTCTCTCTTTATTGGGGGAATTCATATCCTTATTTTCTCTCCCATCAGGGGGACATCTATTGTACTTGCATGATAGAAGCATTCCTTGGGGGGTCACATTGAGTCCTCCTTCTATCCTTCTTTCACTAGTGCCATTATTTCATTTTCTCTCTTTTGGAGAGGAATTTTTCCCATGAAATTTCTCCTTTTCTCTAGTTATGAGAGATTTCATTTATTTGTACATGGGTACCTCATTAGGACTTGTATCTAGGACCCATCCATGCATCCATCATTGCATTCTACATCAGGGTTTTATAGCTTCTCCCTAAGTTGATCTTAAGGGGGGGGTGTTGGAGTAATCAAGATAATCACTTGATAATTAATTATTAAATCCCTTATTACTTTAGTTCACTACAACTAAAATTAGGAGTGATTTTTTATTATTAGATTGGGCTAATTATAGGTCTAGTTGTCTCATTGCTTGAGATTAAGACACTCATCTCAATCTGATGCAATCCTCATCTAGGGTTTGCTTTATTTTGCTTTTATAAGCATGCACATTCATTGTAATAAATTATCCAAGGTTATCTAGATTAATTCATAGCAAATCAGTTGCTTTTATGGATCATTTCTTCTTAAGGTTGCACAAGCATATCAATGGATTTGATCTTTCTTCTGTGATAGGATAATTTCTTGTAGGTGATTTCTGGGTGTTGTGGAGTTCAATCATCAACTTCAATAGTAAATTAAAGAGGTTAATAAGGTTGAAATATCCACCACCCATATGAAAGTAGATACTTTTCAAGGGATAGATAATGGGACTCGAGAGGATCCTAAGTTGATTGAAGGGAGTTTTATCCTTAGTTAGTGAGGATACATCAAGAATCAATAATTAGGAAAGTGTTGCTAATGAAAGCATGAAACATGAGCTCATATAGGGAAAAAATTTCATACTACTAGTAGTGGTGCCCTTGAATTTTAAAGCTTGTCGAATAAATGTAAATCTTGCCAATATGACATGTCATACATTTTTTTAACTCAAACAACTTTCTAAGTATCCATTCATAGAAATTGGATAGAGAATGGAGATGTAATTGTCATGTAAAAACTATGCCATTAGAATATTTGTCTCTAGAAATATAATAAATATAAGACATTGCAACCAAAATTGAAAAAAAATGAGAATATAGGGAAAGTTTACAAAGATTTAAATATAAAGGAACACTAGAAAATAAAAATATTAATGTGGTTAAGTTGATATATAGTCAATTATGAAGAGTGAATGTAATCACACACTTGACTAGCCACTATTGGAGGTTCTATATCTACACTATTTATAAAGGTGATGAAAATAAGTAAATTATACAAGACTATAAAGTCACAATTACAGTTTATATATTAAATAGAGGTTTCCTATTGATAGAATTTCCAAAATATAATAATTTAATGAAATTTCTTGGAGTGTCCAAATTGTTACTTTCCCATTGGTTTGTCAACAATGATTAGGAATGGGTTTAGTGTCTACCTATGGTGTAGAAGTAGAATATACAAGATAAATTGAGTCATATGAATTTATTTGACTTGTCTTTAGATTAGGTGATAACTATAGACAACACTTCTTGGGTTTTTATGCATGTTTATAGTGTAGAAAATCATATATGTCAACCTCATCTACTTACAATTCATAAAATGAAATAAAATAATTAATATTTTTATGGATATTATATGCCTAGATGATTTGTAAGCATCATATTTCACCATACATGACCAACATTCAATACATAGACCATACAATAAATTAAAATTAATTTATATTATGAGTCGTTTCTATCTATTTTAAAAGTTTATTAATCTTAAGGTCAAAAGAGGTTTTGTTCTTTTCGACGAGGATGAGATTAAGTTGGCTTCAAAGGGACTTCAAGGCACGACAGTTTCTCCTCTTGTTCCATTATTTTCTTCATGTAAGGAATAATTGTCTTATCAGTGATGTGTATCGGAGTTGGTCATCGTTCAAATTTGGCAGTCAAACGTGACTCTGAATAATTGTTTAGGAAGTTTAGCCGCAGCAAAAACTTCAAAGCTTCATGGCCATATATCTACAGGATACGATTAACAAGCCTTTTCAAACGCTAAAATAAAGCTGGTTTGTTGGGCGACAAGATCAGGCCCTTTGGAAATTCAATGTTTTATTTTAAGTTTTCCAAGTTTTTATTTTATTAGTGTATAAGTTACATATAGTGTGAGATTTAGGTCTGAAACAAGTTTTATGTCTGTAAATTACAATTGAGTCATCGAAAAACAAGTTTCAGCTTTGGTTTAATGGTAAATCAGCTACCATTAATGGTAAAAGCCTCCAAAATATTAGGTAAAAGCTTCTAAAATCTCACTTATCACACAAAACCCAGATAAATATTGATTTGACAACAGGATGGAAACATTTTAGTTCCATTTCCATTGTTTTTTGTCAATTTGATGACAACTTTCTTTTTTCATTTACATTGCTTTATGTTTTAAATCTGTATGCAAATATTTTATAAATAATACTTAATTTCTTTAAGTAAAATATTTAGATTTGTCTAAGTTTATTTTATTCCATTATTTAGCATTTATTATTAATTGTTTCATCCAACCACATGCAACTAGAATTTGTATGCACAAAACACATACTCTCTAACATATTAATATGCATATAGCTTTCTATCGGTGTAATCCTTGAACCTCCTTTAGGTGTAAGTGCTAGTTTTATTTATTTTTATATAGGTATTTTTAGATATAAATCTTAAGTGACAATATCTTTCAGTCTAATGCCCAATTATGGCTATCCAATTCTCAATTTGCATATTTACAATTTTTCATTTTTTTGTAAATGTGTTATATATATATGATGTAATTTTATATAAAATTAAGTTAATTTTTATTTATTTTTATAAAAAAATTTACAAATCTATTTTTTATTTTATTTTTATATTTTTGAAATATTCATTTTATTTGAGTATTTAGTATATTTATTCATACATTTAAATGTAGTTATTAATCACCTAGATTTGATCATTTGCTCATCTGAAGTGATTTTCATGGTCACAAGATGGATTCCACAAGTTACACATCTGATCTTAATTTTGGATAACTGCACAAAATTAGATGACAAAAAAAGAAAAAAACTAAAATTAAAATGACACAACACTAGCACATTATAATGCCCTTAGGTTATATATGTCTAAAAATAATGAAAATTATTACTCCATGCTTTATTTTTTGAATTTACAATGCATGTGTGCTATATGCATTTCATTTGAAGATGTTTTAGAAGCCAACCTTATCACTAGGAATCTAAGTAAAAGTGTTGGACCTACATGTAAGGTGTCTAAATATTTTTTTTGTGTTTAAAAAAACAACAAATGTCAAAAGTGCTCTTCATTAGGTTTGCATATTTTAAGACATTGTTCCAAAAATATGTCATGATGACATTAAAATCTCTTTTAATTTTTTAACCATATAATTTTTTTAAAAATTAAATACGTTAAGGTTTTGATCTCCAAATATTTTTTATGTTTTTATATGTGTCATTTCAAAATTAGTAAAAATACTATATTCATTAAAAAATTGATAGAAAAATATGGCATAAAGCAAGTGACATTAGCCAACTTTCCATTGAAGGAATTTATGAAATACTTAAATTATTTTATCATTTAAGGGGGAACACACTTAATGCTATGTTATATATATATTTTTCAAAACATGATTACTTTGTGTGTTTCCCCTATTTGACTCCCTTAATCTCCACCATTTTAAGAAAATAGTAGTGTTGTCCAATGATTTGCACCTGGCTGAATGCAATATTGACCAACCCTCATGGCTTATGGAAACCTCAGCCAGGATGTGGGTGATCACGGCAGAAGAGGAGGAATCTCTAGAATGACTAGTTCTCCAAATGATTGATCTTATTCTAAATAATTTTTGAGGAAAGGGATAAAAAGATGTCTGAAAACTAAAACCTATGACTATTGATGTTTAACTTATTACTTCTGAAAGAAATTAGATCTTGCCACTCACAACAATTCCTTTATTACAATAGTTCCTACAATCTCACTAGTGCATGATTTCATCAATAATTCATATGAAGATCCAGAGACATCGAATACATCATATAACCTAAAAACATGAAACTCTGTGCAGAAAACTCATAAAAGCATGACATTAAGGCTTCAAAATGAAAACACAAAGCATCAAACTGTTGTTACCAGTCTTGAGACAAGAAAATGGGAAAGAACTTCTGTTGTATTGCTAAGCTGAAAGAGTGTCAATCACATGAAATTGAGTACAAAAAGTTCCGCAGGGCTCAAAATTGCATGTAGGCAGGGAACCGAAATCTGAAATAAAGGAAAGGAGGCTAAAGTAAGTCTTTGAAGACATAGCTCCAGAGGCCTAATCCGAGCTCAAAAAAAACTTAAGGAAAAAGGCTTCAAACCTGTCTCAAAAACTGCATAAAAGCAGAAAAAAGCATATTGCTTTTATGATCACACTATCAAGCCTCTAAAAATAGGCTGAATCTGCTTTAAAAGCCATAAAAATACCTTATCTCTCCAAGATAAGACTCAAATTCGACCAAGAGGAAAAGTCAAGAAAAATCTGCTAAAAATAGCAAGCAATCATAAAATAATTTATAACAGATTACTCTATGATTCTGCACTTACAAGATTATGAGGATTTTACAATTTGTCTATTTTTGCAATTTAAAGATTGAAAATCTTTTGCAAAAAAAAGAAAAACTTCTTGTCTCTCCATTACAATGCTTTGATTTTCTCAAAAAATCATAAAAATATCAGTATAATAATTATTTTCTCATCAAAACTTCAATTGATTTCTCTAAAATCAATTAAAAACAAAGAACCCTAAATGGATAATTGATTTTTTCTCTAAGAATACAAAACCTAAGTGATAAAAATAATCACTTCCAGATCATAAGGCATTCCCTATGCATACCAAATCTTCAACTTTCTCTCAAAGCAATAATACAAGGCACAAGTCTTCACATTTTACTAAGGCAAAAGAATAAGTCATGAAGACCTAATCATCGACCTAGGCACATAATTCGACCACCTCCAATATTAACTTAAGTCTTTGAATCAACTATAATGCAAAGATTAACCTATTCGAATTTTTCCATGTGCCTTTGACTAAATATTCTAATGATAAGGCTCGAATTAGGGTTTGAACAAAACAAGGTCGAACCCTAATAATTATTCATTTTGCAAATGATGATTGTTGAAGAAAACGAGCTCTGCCGCCTGAGAGCATGCCGCCATGATTGACCTCGAATCTGAGCTCGTGTGCCTTGAGAATCTTCACTACTCCTCTGATAGTTGAAACTCCATCTGGGTAAGCTTGTTTAGTCTGCTATTATAGCTCTTTTCCTTTATTGAAAGAACAAAAAGAACACATAAGGCCGCAGCCTGTTCATATTCTCTGACTTTATCTACTCTTGCGCTTTTCCATGCTTTGGCCGTCATGAGCTCAAACCTGGCCTTTGTCAAGAGACTCCATGAGGGAGCTCGCTTGTGGGTTTTTTGCTTCCTTCTACTGTCACAGGGTAAGCTATGTGTTCATAGCCTCTATGGCTTCACATTCTATTCACTCTGGCTTATAGTCGTGGCTAATACAATTTCTAATGCCTCTTCTTTTCATTTTATGTGTTCATATTTCCACTTATGAGAGCTCGGTTATCATACAAAATCTTGAACTCTTGGTTTCTTGAAAGCACTGCGAAGCTCTTGGCCGCGGCTAGGGTGCTTTCCCACAAGCAACGACATTAAGTCTTGCTCCTATTGTTGTTGATAGTTGATATTCACTTGCATTTTTTTCTGACCACCATACAAGCCACAGCTATATGAAACTCAAAAAATGTATTTTAAAACTATTGGGTCCAACCCAATAGAGGAATCTCCCCTCTTTTCACATTTGAGGATGAATCCCTTCATGGGTATCATTGGAGTTTGAATAAATTTACATTTTCTCCATTCTGAAGCTTGATTCACAACAGGAAATTCGCAGTATTATGTCTTTGCTACTTCATGTAAAAACCCCATATGGGTTATCGTTGTTATTGCATTTTCTTGTATTTTAAATGTAACCCCGAAAATGGGTACTTGAGATTCAAAACTGCAAATTCATTTGTATGATTCTATTCATATGGGCTCGACCCAAAACAACTAGTGGTTTATTTCAGACTCCTGAAACAAAAGAATGACATGGGTATTTGTATATTCATTTTTATCTCCTTGGCATTCTGCGCTTTATGAAAAGAATGCATCTCCATTGCATCACTGCTAAAAACCATCACATGGCTCCAACTGTACAGAATTTGAATAAATCTGACCAAACACCCAGCTAGAAACAAGGAAAACTGACATTCACTTGAAACCCCAACCTAGGTATTTGTTGTTTTTCTTTATTTACCTTCAGAAATGAAAGCTCCTGTGAGAGTAACAAAATCTGTGTATTTTTTTTAATTCAATTTATGGGCTCGACCCAAAACAACTGATGCTTTACTTTGATATTCTGTTTGAAAAGAAAACTCACATGGGGAAGCTGGAAATATATTTGTTTGTCTTTAATATTTTCATGAAAATTAGCTTGACCACCATGGTTTCTTTTGCACTTTCAGTTGCAAAACTTAGACTTGGAATTTGTTGCTAAAACTGGGCTCAACCCTCTCTCCTATTTTTGCATCTTCAATTGATCATGTAAAACTAGGCTTTTGTAGCATTCAAATTCCTTACTTTTTTAAACATACTCCTGTGTTTGTCTATTGTGAAGAGAAGGACCTCTTAATGTACACTATCCCCACGCTTGTTCCCTATGCACACAACATTGTCTTTTGGATTCCTTAACTCTAACACACAGCAACATTTGCTTTTTGCTCTTGGACTTATGTAGAGATTTAAATTGAAACATTGTAACACCATGGACTACATGCTACTTTATTTTCCCTTATCATTCTGGAATGAGAATTTCTCACCTCAAAACCCCAAAAGTTGTATTTGACTTACCAGTCAAACTGGAACTAGTTATTCATTTGTCACTTGAATACACTATCTATCTTTCGTACTCTTGAGCTTCAACATAGTACTCTTCATGCATTTTTATGTTTCACTTATTAAACTGTTCTTTAAATCTGATATTTTTCACGATGAAAATCAAAACAAAACTCTTTATTAAGGCATAATGTATTCCTGTTCACTATCCTTGGTTATGAAAAGAATACTGGTGAACTAGAACTTGCATTACATATATGATTATGATGAACACAGAACATGAATTATACAGCAATGTTTGATATAAATGTACTCAGCTGAATTACTTGAGTGAGTTAAACTCACTGTTCACCTGTAGCCTCCAGAAAACTTTAACCTGATCATTATGAATGCACAGTCAGTTTAGTAGCTCAATAGATAACGATGCTCTACTCTTTCAGTTGTATATTACTTTCTTTGATGAATATGATGAGGTAATCTTTAAATCAGCCCATTGTAATGAGTAGGGCAGCATGCCGAGCTCTACCCTTGTGGGAGCCCATTTTTATCCACATGCTTGGTCTTCAAATAATGATCAGCTTCTTGACTTTACCTATACCTGCACAAGGAAACAAACAAAGTTAGCATAAAAAATAGAATATGATGATCATGATATTTCTCCTTTAGCTCATTCCCTCTGCACTTATTTGATTGTTTCAATGCATGATTAATAGTAGGTTGTATTATTGTGGGTGCCTCATATAGGTTACTTCATAATCGGAGCCACTAACACCCCCTCTTTTCTCTTACAGGTCGACAGAGCTCGAGAAGACAAAGGTGCACCATTCATCATCAACCATCGGCCAAAATAGGCAATGATGATTATGTCGTTTACTTATATGTTTTCTTTTTGCATCTTCAATAGTATAATGTACCATTAATGATACATTGCAACAGTCACATCCACAGCTTGTGTGGATATTTGATTTCAATTCTTGCTTTTCATTTGAAAGGAAAATGCATTTAAATGCAAACGTTGTAATATCATTTTGATTCTTGCAATCAAATGAAGCCATGTAAATATGAATCTTTTCATGAAATAAATGAAAGCATTTGAAATGCTCTATTGTTTATATGCCCAATTCCGTACTTCATTTAATTCTGGAATATCTAAAAATCACTTTGAAACTCCACTTCTTCTTTTTAATGCACAACTGTCACTTAATGAATAATGATAAAAGATACAAATGGAACTTAAATTCAATTTGCAATTTCACCTCATGATATAATATTGTTCAGCTAGCTCTGCCAATCGAGCTGTGGCGAAAAATTGGTAACAAGTAGTTTACTAATTAAATTTTGTTCATGGGTATCTTAAATTACTTGTTGAAGGTAATTTTCTATTGATTTGAAGAAAAAGTGACCACTTTTGGTTCTCATTTGGACCAATATTTCCATGCGCATACTCATTTTCTAAAATTTTAAATTCAAATTTAACCAATTGACCCCATTATTTTATTGCCCTAAGCCAACTAAATATACATTTTATAGAATTTGATATTATGTGCTAGTATTTAAAGACATTCATTAGCAATCATTTTATGCATATGGTATTCACATGTCCTCTCTCATTCTAAAGTATTAAATGAACAATTAATAATAACAGATTTTTATTTGGTGCACTAAAATAAGTAAGAAATATGTATCCATTTTTCTTCAAGATTTTTCATATTTTTTTGGAGGTTGATGTAGGAGTGCATGTCTCCTATGAACCTTTTCACATATTTTGGGGGTTGACATCAAAGAATAGGTCTCCTTTGTTGATCTTTTTTATATGTTTTCAAGGTTTGACCTAGAAGAACATGTCTTCTTACAACATAGCAAAATTTTTTTAGACATTTTAAAATTCTACTAGACCTTAGATATCATAAAATAGCAAAGAAGAAGAAAATTATGAGTGAACAACATAGTAAAATTCCATATTGCACTTGAGGTCAATTCTAAACTTAGAAGACAAATTTATGACTATAGACTTGACATAGATACATAGATTTGATCTTAAATGAGTATAAAACTATCATAGATTATAAGGAACTCTTGATAGAGAAAATCACACTTGTGAATCAAAGACAACACATTCCATAATCTTCATCAAAAGATACATATTTTTATCAAAAAGTACCCCTCTCATTTACATTTACCTTTCTAAAAAATATATTTTAATCATTTAATTTATGATTCATAGCTTACATGTATGTCTTTTTTATGCTTCCACATTTTCCCTACATGTCCACCAAAGCATTCCCTACAATATATAACAAAAACCCCCCTTCTATTATGCTGTGATGGATATCCATACCCTTTTGGCACAAGCAGGGAGAATGCTAGTTTTACAATTGCCAATTTCATTTTCTTGAAGGTTTCTAAATCCTTTTCAACAAAACCATTTTGTGCATATCCCATAATCATGACATTCCACGAGGCCACATTTCTTTGAAGCATTTTGTCGAATAGTTCATGTTTCTTGTCTATGCTTTCACATTTTGCATACATCTCTACCAGAGTAGTAGCAACTACAACATCTGCTGAAATTCCTCTACCCTTCATGCTTTGATGGATGTCCATAACCTGTTCCAAAGCTCTCATTTGACAAAGACAGGGAGGATGCTAGAAAAGGTTATAGAGTCTGGCTTTGTACCTGTCAATTGCATTTTCTTGAAAGTTTCTAAAGCATTTCAACACATCCATTTTGTGAATATCCTACAATCATGAAATTCCATGAGGTGACATCTTGTTGAGGCATTTTATCAAACAGTTCACATGCCTTGTCTATGCTTCCACATTTTGCATACATGATGTCTACCATGGTAGTTGCAACTACAAACAAATTCCTTCATCCTCTATTATTTGATGTATGTCCATAATGTTGATGAACAAGTGTGGATAAACAAGTTGCAGAAATAGAATTAAAGATACAAGACTAAAAATAGTAAGAACACAAAACACAAAAAATTATGTGGTTCACCATAAAGGCTACATCCATGAGAAAGCAGGGGAAACTCTATTTTATTAATGTTGTTCTTACAATACACATTATAGTAGTATATCCAATAATCTTTATTACATTATCCATATGAATCTTGAGGTCTCTGAAAGAAACCCAAGTGGAAAACATTGGCGGGAGAAAGGAATGGGAAGTGAAACGGTCTAACTATTGGACTTCACATCCCAACAATCTCCCACTTGAAGTCCAACCACTATTGTAAAGAAATTCGCTTAGAGATGTTCACCAACTTTCCAAAGCTTATTGTCACATCTTGACAATACCAAGAGAATCTCTGCAAAACTCAAGTTTCTCCCTCAAAACTACCTTTGTCAATGCATTAGTCGAGTTCACCTTGGTATGGATCTTCTCAAATTTGAGTTTTCCCCCCTCAATAAAAATTCAAATGAAGTGATATTGCAACTCAACGTGCTTGGTTCAATTGTGAAATGTTACATTCTAAGTAGCCAAGTGAATGGTGTTATTGCTATCACATAAGAGCTTGAAATTTTTTTGTTTACATCCCAATTCACCTAACAACAACTGTTGTAATGAAATCATTTCCTTTGCACCTTCAGTAAGAGAAATGTATTTGACCTCAGTAGTGGAAAGTGCAACCACTTGTTGCAATCTAGAAACCCAACTGATTGTTGCCCCAACAAATGTAAAGACATAATCGGTAGTTGATCTTCGTTTGTCCAACTCACCAACCATATCAGAATCAACGAAACCTTGTAGCTACACATATTTCCTGGATCAAAACATAAAGCATAAGCTGAGGTTCCTTTCAAATATCTTAATATCCACTTCACAACTTTCTAATGAGTTTTACATGCATTATTCATAATTTTTCTCACCACTCCCACAACATGGCCAATGTTTGGACAAGTGCATACTGTAGCATACATAAGGCTCCCAACAACTAATGAATACAAGATACCTTTCATTTCTTCTTGTTCTTCTTATGTATTGGGACACATTGTGGAAGATAAATGAAAGTGATCACCAAGAGGATTGCTTACAACCAAGTAACATTGTGCATATTAAACCTATCCAAAAATTTGTCAATATATTTCTCTTACGACAATCTATTTTCTCCCTTCTTTCTATCTTGGATTATGCTCATACCAAGAATCCTCTTCACTTCCCCTAAATACTTCATTGCAAACTTGTGAGCTAATTTTTACTTCAAATCACGAACACCATTCATGCCAGTCTTGATTACTAGCATATCATCAACATAGAACAACAATAAGACAAACTCACCATTGTCCAATACGTTGCAATAGACATAAATATCAGATTCGTAGTGAGTGAAATGTTTCTCAATCATGAAGGAGTCAAACATGAGATACCACTACCATGGGGCTTGTTTGATCCCATAAAAAAATATCCTCAATCTGCAATATAGATCCTCTTGTTCTTGTTTCTCAAAACCTTCTGGTTGCTGCATATATAACTCTTTGTCTATGTCACCATGGAGAGATGTAGTTTTGACATCAAGTTGTTCAAGTTCAAGGTCATAAATCGTTGTGAGGCCCAAAATCACTTGAATAGTAGTCATCTTCACAATTAGTGAGAATATCTCATTTAAGTCAATCCCCTTCACTACCAATCTAGCCCGATAATGTTTCTTACCTCCCTCTTCCTCTTTCAATCGGTACACCCATCGATTCTTCAAGGCTCTTTGATTGGGTGGAAGCTTCACCAAATCCCAAGTGTGATTGGGCATCAATGAATCCATTTCCTCCTTCATGGAATCCATCCACTTCTAATGATTAATGTTTTTCAAGATTCTTGGAAGATAGCTAGCTCTTCCTAATCAAAGATCAATAATTGGTAGTCTTCTAACTTTGTCGAAGGTCGACATTCCCTGGTGGACCTCCTCAATTAAGGAGCTTGGTTCTCAGCATTTGTTACGTGCTGCAAATTAGCCCCAACATTAGTATCATTGATATTATGCCTTTGTATATTATCACCAAAATTAGGTCAACACTACTTTGTATATTATTGCTAGTAGCCTTTGTATGACCATTATTTCTGGCATTACCCCACAACTAAGACACATTGTTCTAATCAATATTATCCACGAATAGAGCATATTCAAAATTTGATGGAAGAGACCAATTTTGTGGGGGGCACATGAGAACAATGCCACCCACACTAGTATCTATAGGCTCTTGAAAAATTGAGTGCTCAAAATTTGTATGCTACATGGGATCATCTCATCCCAAAATAGGGTGTGATTGGTCATGAAAAAGCTATTGTATGGAGTTTTCATTGTGTAGATAGGAATTTTGAGGGAAAATGCCATAATAAGAAGCTTGTGTGGGAGCTTCCTTACCCGTCCCCTAGTAAATGCTTGGCGTTAGTGGGTACTAAAATTTGATATTGGTGAATGTTGATGGGTGTTTTGTCACACTTTCTCCAGCACAGGCAATGCATGGGTGCACTACCCCACTCTCTTGAAGGAAATCTCCAACTGGCGGCTAAAAATCTCCCTCAAGGTCTCTGGTGTCAGTCATGACTTGCATGGAACTCCCTCAGTTGATTTTGATGTGATTTCTTTGGTAATCATAGGGCAGACTTATGTAGTTGGATATGAGGTAGATCTTCAAATCTAAAGTTTTTAGATGGAGTCAAGTTTCACTTTGTTGTAGGTTCGGACAGTGGTCCAAAACTTTGATGTTTCTTCAAGTTTGGCTTTACAATGTGCAATGAACCTTAGTATAGGCCATTTCTAAAAAAAGGAAAAAAGAGTAGGGAAAATGTAAAGTTCCTGGACCTGCAATCAAATGTGAACAGTAATCATGGAGTTCCTGCAATGGACAGCTTCCTTAAAACAAGATTTCACTTAACCAAAAATCTCACAGTCTCATGAAATTTGTGCTATCTTCTAAGGTCTGCAAATATTTCACCTTTCATTCACCATATGCATGCATGAACAAAGATGAAAGTGTGGAGCAGCTTTGAATTTAAGCCTAGACTAACTTTACACAGTTATTTACCAGCAACAAATAGCAAAAAGTATGGACCAAGAAGGCATCTACATAGCAGGAATTTTCACAACCATAGAACAACATTTCTAAAATCTATCAAAGCAAGAATACAACTAACTAGAACAACAATATAAATCTAAGTGAAGCATCTAACAATGGAGATTGAACCATGAAACATGTGAAGAAATCATAAAATGCACCAAGTCAATGTATTTTCATTAGAAATTTCAGCAGCATGTCTTTACAACAACTCAACTCCCTTTGCAAATGAGAGGAGACCCCTATTTATAGTGCCCAAAAGTTCAAATGGATGGCCAAGATTAATTCTCATTGTGTGGCCAAGATTCATTACAAAATAGGGTTTCACCAACCCCCAATATATTACAATTTAAAATTACATTTTGTCTCCTTCCCTATTTTGTCCTTTAGTGACGACACTGTAGCATTTTTGTCTTTGCTAATTGCTCTTTTACTGTAGCTACTCCTTTGGGGGCTCTTCATTGATAACATGGTTGTCCTCTTGCTTCTTTGAAGTTGTATATTCCATGAATTTTAGAATGACTGGTTGAAGCTTGTCTACCTCAATGATCTCGTATCGCAACATCTGGTAGCTCCATTCTTTGGCATTATCTTC
>VDFB02042077.1:0-30291 GCA_007258455.2 Sequoia sempervirens
GTGTTGACATCAATGACAACCACATATCAGCAACACATATCCACAACATCCAACAAGTAGACCTCCAAATTATGGGTTGGCTCCCCTTTTGATGTCACCTAAACTAATGATTTCTTGAGGAAAGATTAAAAAGATACATGAAAATGAAACTTAATTGAAAATTAAAAGGGTGACACACCAAAAAAACTAAGACCTGCAAACAACTTACACACAGTCAAAACAATGAAAAATCTTGGTTTACACAGCTTATTTTGCATGCATTCTTGCATAAATAATTTATAAGGAGGTTTTACTGCTAAACTCTTAGAAGGAAAATATTTCACAACTAAAATCATTTGCATTCACTAACACAACTTATAACCTGCAACAATACACTCTTCTACTAAACAAGTGCTTAACAATGAGACAAAACTACAAGGAAAAGCTAAATTTCACAAGTAATTTGATCAACCACTAAATGCACATAATAAAACATGAAATGAGAAGGCAAATATTCAATATCATTGATTCAAGGTATTCACTGGTATACAAATCTATCTCTGAGTTACAATACTGCTCCTACTTAAAGATAACTCTAGAAATTAAGCTATCACTCTAGTGGAAAGAAAAACTCCCTTGAACAACAAAATTTGAAGTTACTTAAGCAAAAATTCAAACAACTCTCTCACACAAGTCCATCTAGAAGATTCTAGTAAGATGCAGTAGAAAAGGCCAAAAAGAACCTTCTAAAATCATTCCAAACTATCCTCCACATGAAGCAAGGTCAAGCGAAGACCATAGTCACACTAAAAATGTGACAAAACTACCTCCAAATAGCTCATTCCCTCCAAAAATAGTCAAAGACATCCTCCCACACTTTCTCCATGTTGCTTAGTCATTACTTTTGCTCACACATGTCTTCAACCTATTTGACCCACACTTTTGGTGCATTTGGAAAAGGCATAATAAAATAATAATTTGATTAAGTGACTTATAATAATATCACTAAACTAAATTATTTTACATTTCAAAATGAGAATGAAGAATAATAGGCCCCACCATTCCTTGAATTACATCAACATTTTGCATTATGAGATAACATCAAAATAATGTGATTTGCAAATCACTTAAATAATGTTTTATAATCTGAATAAATACAAAATAATAATAAATTCCCAATCACTCCAAATTCTTGTAAAAGCATTTAAGCCAACTCAAACCTCCCAAGGAATTTGATAAAATTCACCTCACCCTAATTTTTGCATTTAAAAGCCATATTTGACGAAATTGATTTATAATTATCACTTGGTCAAACATTTTACATTTTCAAATATATGCAGAAATGATCAATGGTTTGGCCTATGTGAGAGGTCAGAAGGAAACTCCTATGTCTTGAAATACTTTACATTTTTCAAAAGATAATGAGAATCACTAAGGCATGGTTTTGGCAATCACAAGACAAAAATAGTCTAAGTTTTGAAAATGCAACCTAAGGCAAAAAATGCTTAAGGCATCAGACCCATTCGACCATGGCAAACCTTGGCCAGCCTTCAAAAAAAGGTAAAAATACCTTGGTCAGCCTTCAATAGGGTTTCTAACCCTAACAAAAAACAATGGGAAAAATGCAAAAAGCACATTGATTTCTCCATCAAGCTTTCTAGAGAGTTGCTCTGCCGCCATGGGGGTTTTGATGAGAGTTATGTAGATGGTTTTTCTGGCCGATTTCTTGACAAATTCTTGTGAAAAATACTGGAAAAATGAGGTAAATATTTTCCTTAACAAAAATTGGCTT
Source organism: Sequoia sempervirens (assembly GCA_007258455.2). Taxonomy (NCBI): domain Eukaryota; kingdom Viridiplantae; phylum Streptophyta; class Pinopsida; order Cupressales; family Cupressaceae; genus Sequoia; species Sequoia sempervirens. The sequence continues at coordinate 1,772 of VDFB02042077.1, forward strand.
TTTTCCATCATTTGAAATCCATTCAAGCCTTTAAGGCTGCAACTGTTGTTGGCAAAAGCAAGGACATAAAACTGAGAGGGGGGGGTGAATCATTTGTCACATAAATTTAAACTTTACAAACTTAACTTAACTTTAATCTTAGATTTGATGAATAAACAATTAACCATAACCAATTAACACATCAGAGAGACAAAGAACACCAAGATTTTTTATGTGGAAACCCTGTTAGGGGAAAAACCACGGTGGATGTTAGTCCACAAGATTATACTTTGTTAAAAGTATAAAGGAAAATAATAAGGAGAATGCACATGCATTCATGCTCACTACTTAGAGCTCACTGCTCAATTACAAGTAGAAGAATCACTGTCTTACAAAAATATTAAGATTAAAACCATCTAGAAATTTGAACTAAGAGAATGGCTTATGTCCAAGCCAAATTAGAGTTCCAATTAGGCACAATACTTCTGCATAATTTGCTCAACCTTCTACACACTTGCTCTTCAATGATATTTGAACTTATGCACACAAGAGAAAACAACGCATTCTCAACACACTAACCACACTTTGCATACTCCTCATACTAACCATACAATTTCTTCTTATATATCCACCACAAGGATTTCACCATAACAAAGTCGACCAGAGGAAAAGAATATATTTTCAATGTTGGCTCAAATTCATAATTAAATTTTCAATGCGCACCCACCAAGGTCGGGCACAACATAGTGGGGATCCAAATTCACTTCTCCAAAACAAGAATACTCCAATTAATCATGCCTCGAACATCCACAACACACTAGCATCAACATGTCAACCAAGAACAAGAAAAAAATGAACATGCGAAAGAAAATATTTTCAATCACGAGCTTCCCCAGATCATGTGGACGTACCACAAAGATAGAGGATGAACTAGAGACATCTGAAAACATCGGGAAATAGCAGAGAGATATCTGTGACAACTAAGATAACCAGAAACATACAATCTTCACTTAGAAAATATGACAAAGACCAACAAAACACTATAAGACCACAACTTGCACATGAATTCATGTGAACCTTTGAAACTTCCGATAGATGATCTAGAAATACTCAAAAAATTAACCCTTTGATCCACAACAACTAACCTTTTACATACATAATTTAATGCCTTCATGACCTGCATAGTTCCACTAGGAACCTGGAACACATTCACTTATAATTTTCTCAATATCCTCAACATATACAACACTTAGAACATAAAATGCTAATAGTGTTGACATCAATGACAAACACGTATTAGTACCACATCACACCATCCAAAATTTTCCCAACAACTGTGTACATGTTACTGATGCATTTTTGAACTCTATTCTCTTTGTGGGTCTCTTTTGTTCTCAACCGCCATGATTGAGGTTTTTTGAAGCTCTAATGGAGGCTTTTTCAATAGTGAAATGCTTGCATATTTCATGAGAAGAAAGCCAGTCAAGCTCAGGTAAGCTCTCTTAAAAATATACCTCCATTGTTTTTGCAAATAAAGCTCATTTTGAGCTCTAGCCAGTGTCAAAATGGTGAAAGTTTAGCTTTTTCTTTCACATATTCCATGCATTTTCTCCTATCATCTTTGTATTTACAATTTAAAAAAAAACCCAAATGGGTTTTGCATTTTGAGAAGAAATCCATTTCTTCAAGCCATGGCCATAAAGAAATGGTTTGGTTTTGATGCATTTGGTTCCTTCATTTCAAATGACTTCATGATATTTTTGCAAGAAAAGGGAAAACCTTCATAAAATTTGTATCTCTTCAACATATAACATTTCCTATAGGTATAATGGAAGGAAACTCTTTTTCACCTCTGTATTTGCAATTCCTTTGAAAAACCCCAAGTGGGTTTGTGTTTTTGTGAAGCAAACTGACTCTTTAGGCTGTGGCCATGAAGAGAAAACTAGGTTTTGTTGCATTTTGATTCTTTTATGAAAAAACTCCATATACTCATGCATGAAAGAAAACCCTCAATGGAACCTACACTTCCTCAGAAAAAAACACTTTTGTACACAAATGGAAGAAAACCCTTCACCATTCACTATATTTTTCATTTTAATTCAAAACCCTAAGTGGTTCTTTGCACTCCATGAGGAAAATCTACTCCTCAAGCCACGACCCTAAAGGAATGAACTAGGTTTTTATTTATTTGTAGAAGATGCAAGGAAGTGTGCTCTTACTCATGGCCAGTGTAATCCATGTTGAATGAAACACATTTTGGTAGCATTTTTCTGTTTTGAATCCATTTTGGAGCATGTAGACTTTAGACTTCAGATTGCTAACACCCTCTTTGATTCTGTTGAGAATTCTCATTTGCCATATTTGCAACATCTTTGATAATGAACAATAATTTTTCAATTGTCCTCACACACTTGGAAATTCAAGTTCATATGCATTGTCAATTGCATTTGAGGATGACCCTGTAGCTTTTAATGGCACTATCCTTGTTCATTACTATCATATGTTTAAGTGATTTTTATTTCATTCTCATGCTAAATGAAACAAAATTTTGATAGTATTACTGGTTGGCTCCATTCACTCATAACATGTAGAATTTCATTGCCTTCAAGAGGATGTATTCTTAGCTTCATGGTAAAGTAAGAATGGAAAAATATTTCTCTTTAATCAAAAGAACAACATGACTATATTTCTTTCATAATTGCAACTATAATTATCATTTCCATTCCTACTTCACAGCTCCATATGGTTGTCATTGTACTTAGACTTTCCATGTTACAAAGAAATAAACAACAATCTTGACTACAGTCCTAGCTGTTCATTTTCTGATTGATCTTGTCTGATTTGCTCTTTCTATCATGTGTTTTCATCTTATGATTATCTTGGGCTGAATCAATTGATAATATAATGTATTGTGCTTTCTGTTATGGATAAACTATTTTTCTAGGACAACATGATTAGCTACATTGACAAACTATCATAGCTATTATTGCCTTGTTGACTTCGTTCTTTTTTGTAGCACACCTTCATGTTTCCAATTTGGATACTGATTATTATTGAATATTTTATCAACTCTTTTAATTTTGCCATTTAAAATTCTCATGTTTGCATTTTCCTACATGATTGTGTGGTTGTCTCTTTTGTATGACCGTGTTTCAATGTAAATGACCACTCACTGTTGATTCCTTCTTAATATGCTTGCTTTGTCTTTAAATGAAAAAAAATGGACTTATTGAAAGGCAACAACCTACTTGACCATTTGAAAAACAACATATGAAAAGAATGATATCATCTTGGATACAAAACTAAAACATGTACAGTACCTTTACCTTAAAATTATTGAATGAGCATCTCTCAACATTTTGATATTTCATGGATATAGTGTATATAGGTATTCTTGATTATTTTATCCATTTCTTCAATGCATTTATTCCTGTTTTATTCGTTGTTGTTGGTATTGTCATTTAGTCTGTTGTCACGTAATGGTAGCCGCATTTCTCTGTGGTTATCAACCTTCAATGAATAGTACATATCGCCCTTTATTGCCATGCATTTCTACCCTTTATGATCATGTGTTGTATGCTTCTTTTGTGATTTGATGAAAGTGCCCTCTATAAAACAATGATGATTAGCGATATGACTATTTCTCATATACATTCCTCCTTATCTCTTATTGTGCCTGATCAACCTTTTGATCCCATGTTACTTTGCCCCTCTGAAAGGAATGTCATTTGTAACTTGTCTCCCATACATGGTTGTGAACTTTGTTATGAGTTCTCTACACTCTATTATGATGCCAAATGGCCACTGTCATTAAGGTTTTGAGTTTTCTTCTGCATTGCATTGGCTGCACTTGACATGATTACCAATCAAAGCCTTATCAAAGGTTTTCACTTATGACTGTCTTGCATTCATTTGTTCACTTTGTGTTGCTTCATGTAACTCGGGATGGTTTTAGATAGAACTTTATAGCTCCTCCATTATCTATTGATGGATGCATAATTGAACTTGATGCATCAAAAAAATCATTTGTTTCTTATTATAATGAATCTTAGATCCACTTAAGAAGATTGAAAGACTTATCTAGAAAAGTACTGCCCCTTTTGGCATAATGGCAACCTATCGATTGATTCATTGTGAAAAGATGAAGAGTAATTTCTTGACAGTTCACATTGTTTATTTCATCTTTTGAATCTGATAATGAAAGTTAATCAACTGGTATGATTCTATAGTAATTTAATGCGTTAGTAATTGAACTTGGTTATCGATTTGATCAAGTTGCTCAATTTCCTATCCCTCCTAAAACATTAGAGGGTAGCATGTTGGGATCAACCCTCGTGGGAGCTACATTTTACTCCACATGTTTTAATAAGCTGAATCAAAATAGTAATAAAAGATTTGTCTTATATCTACACAAGGAACAAACAAGTTAGATAAATAAAGCATATCATAGGTGTGTTTGATTACTCTTTTCTTGTTTTCCTGGAAACTTATGGTATGTTGTCTATTTAAATGCTTATGGACATTAGATTACATGTTTATGGATGTTTTGCACATATTTTGATCAGTGAACTTTCATTTCTCTAACATCACTCTTTTTTCAGATGCAGGAAACCTACGAGCAGCGAGGAGAGCATCAAACAAAAGTAGGACAAGCGGGGAAGAATGAGATGATACAGGACAAGGTCAACGGGATTTGTCATTCTAGGAAATGGCAGGTCCCTTTTCATTTTATGTGCATTTCTTTCTTTTTATCTATAAGCATATAGTCTTTTCTTCATAAGCATTAGAATAGTCAATCCCTCAGCCTGTGAGGGACATTATACACTTATGATCATCAATAAAGATTACATTTTCAATACATGTTGGTTCTCTTTCTTATTGTATGTAATTGAAAAATTAGAATATGTTTGACAATCTCCTTTATGCACATGAATGAAATTTTAGTAGAAAATGATGTATCTTTTAATGTTTAAATGCAAACACAATAATAAGTTACCTAATTTAGCTGGAAGAAAAATTAGGTAACAATAAACATGTGCCATCTAGAATATATAGTGTATTGACACATGTAAACAATCTCCCAAAATTGTAAACATTGATTCTAATTACTGGAGGAATGAAAACCAAATTACTCATACCCATTTACATTGTATAAAGCCAAAAATTGTATGCCAAACTTTTGTTACTTGTAACTTTTAACTTGTTCATCCAAAATTGCTGAAATATTGATCATAGATGCACATAATATCTAGGAAAAAATACTACAACCTTATAAGATGATCTTACTACATGAGTAATTTTAGACCAAATTACTAGATTAAGATGTCTTCATTCTATTCACCAAATTTGAGAAAATTGTCAACAATCAATGTTGGAATCAATGACAACACGTGAAAGGGTTCCTTCTTCATTCTTTCAACAATCTCCCCCTTTTTCATTAATAGAAACATGTGCCAAAAAATGAATCTCCAAAAATCAAAACATACATCATCAAAAAACTATCTTCAAACTTGCATGATCTCCCACTTTCAAACATACATCAAACTATTCCCAAAAATATATCTTATCATTTTTACGAACTTCTCCATCACCAAGAATTCTACCTAATTTTTCTCCCCCTTTGATGTATCAAGGACAAAGGGTGTGCCGATAACACACATATAAGCTCTAAAACTTGATGAATATGTATAGAAAACAACTGAAATGTACTAACTTTCCGTCAGGGAGTTATCCCCAAAAATTTGATCTTATCATATGTACATAGAAAAAAACTAAAAGCAATTGAAACAATAAAAGAAAATTACATGAAAAATATTCAACCAAAGGAGAAGGAACCTTCTAACTCCTTAAGGATTGCTTTCCATGTAGATTTTCCTTCATTCCAAATCTTCTTAGCTACAACAAGCAACTTATACATTGATTCCAATTCAATGAAGCTCTCCCCTCGTTTTGGAGTACTTGGATTAGGATTTATCTTCTCAAGCTTCTTTGCATCGGCAAGGGCAATGGATACCGGTATATGCTTGGTCTTCACTAGTTCCCCAAGCTATCAAAATCTCCTTATTATATCTTCTTTATATCATTGAAGAGTGAAAAACTTGTCTTGTAGATCTATAATGGTAGTCCAAAAGGTGTAATCTCTATCTTGTGCAGGGTCAAAAGTACCAAAGGCATTATATATTTGTGATTATATTGATTCCATTAAGTATTTATGTGAAAATGAGGTGTCTTCTTAGCTTAATACTCTGTAAAACTTCAAAATTGTTGTTCTAAGTAAGTCTTTTCTTTGTTACATAAATTCTTTGTGGATGATTATCTTGATTAATCCATTTTACTATTGTAGAATGTATAGAGAATTTGATAGAAGAACTAGGCAGGATAATAGAAAGATTACACAAGATGTACCGTGGAGAAACCCTTTTGGGAAAAAACTCCACCAAGAATTATTCTATTATTCAAACTCACGAATTACAATAGCTCCAATTCTTGCTTGAGAATGTATACGCCTTTACAGTCTTCTTCACACGCAATAACAGTGCAGCTCTCTTATTGAATGAGATATAAAGACAATATGCAACCTTGTAATCTCCAAATGGTGATAATTACAATGCACAAGCTCAAGCCCTTGAAAAGGTATGCCATATTTCTTCAAGTTGAGTTATTCTGTGAAGACTAAAACTTACAAAACGTGCTTCATGCATTTGGATGTCAATGAGCTACAACTTCTCCTTCACTTCGATGATAATTCCAAAGCTCTTCCTCAAAGTTGGTGCCCTTAAGTAAAGCTACTTAATTGAGCCTTTAGAAATATCTTATCATGCATGAGAGGTAAATCCAATAAAGCATCTTGGGCGCCCAAGTTGGCTTCAAGTGCTTTATAGTTAACTAAAACATTTACTCAACACCATTCCCAAAGAATGGTCATCCCTTGTTAACTGGAGGTAGTCCCTGTTATCTGTCATACAACTCAATGTTATTTAGCCATGCATTATAAGTTAACTGAAGCTAACTACATGCAACTCAAAATAACTAACATGCATGCAACATGCACTTGCATGTAACTGAAGATAACTGAACTTAAGCTATTTGGTAGATTGGGCCCAAAATGGTGAACTTAAGCGCGACTAAATTGATTCTGTTGGTAGTAAATGATCTGGTGGAACCATGAACTGCTTCAAACTTCAGCACAAACATGGAAGTCTAACCTGGGATCTTTACATGCATTCGAGTGTTAAGCCATTTACTCTGTATAGTTAAAGCTGGACACCAGGTAGTTTCACCTTACCGTGAGTGTCCCATGTGTCCCTATTTAGGAAATCACTATGGACACCCTCACATGCTTCTTACATTTAGAATTAATTACAAATATCAATAATCATGATTATTTCATCAAATATTAATCTCATCCTAATCTTAGTGTTGTTAAACACATTCCAAGAATCTAGGAGATACATGAAATAATTAATGTTTAGGATTTGAATTCGTGTGTCTATTTCAACATTTAATGCCTTGAGTGGCATCTGACCACCTCATGCAATACAAGAACAAGGTCTTGGCCCCAACTTCACACTTTTGTACTTCTTTCAAACATTATTTTACTTTCTCATATGTTGACACACATATGTAGACCAGAGGCATATTCCTTGAGTGAATCTACCAAAAACTTTAAATTTTTAACAGAAGTCAAAGAGTTATTAATATTGGCATTAGAAGTAGCATCCTATAGAGATGTGATAGCATCATTAATTAGTTATATTCCATTTTGATGAGTCTCTATGATTTCTTTTCTTTTAGAGGCATGGAAGATGTCTCCAAGCTCCAACTTTTTAATATGTAAGATCTTATTTAGATCAACACTGCCTTGGTGCAATGAGAGATGTATCAACTGAGGAGGAATAGTCGGTTGGAATCTCATCTACCTTGTCAAAATACCCTTGAGAGTATTACCAGAGGATTCTCTAGATGGATTTGGTGGCTCCATAGTCTTTTGAAGCCCTTCTTCATTCTTTCCAACTTTGGTCTCTTCTTTATTCCTCTCTTTCTCTTCTTCATCTTCTCCGCCGGAGGGATTTTCCTTTTGTTTATCTTTGCTTTCATCCTCCTCTTCCTTATCATCTTTCTTATTATTGTCCTTTTCTCCTTGACCTTCTTCTTATTTTACATTTTAATTTCCTTCACCTTCATTTCCAACATCATCATTCTACTTGTCAAGATGATCCTCAACATTATTATCAACATCATTTTTATCCCATTCTTGTTCTTGTTCTGCATTCTAGTTTTCATTATTTACACCAATGGTATTTTCAATATCTTTTAGAGGAGTAGATGTCTATGGGGAAGCATTTGTATTATCAATCGGTGGTGGTGGGGACACCACATTCCCTAAAACATCAAATGATTTAATTTCTTCTACAATATGAACATTCAATTCTTCTAAAACTTCTTGAAAAATAGGTAAATTAATAATCAGACAAATATTTTCCTCTACATCAGTGACCTTATCTTTATCAAGCTCCTTCCCTTGAGCAGTAACAGATGATGAAGTAACAATCATCCTAAATTTCTTTGCGACATCTCTCATAGTTTTCACTATTTCTTGTTTTAGCTTGTTTGCTCTATCCTTTTCTCTACCCATAAGTATGGTGACCCTTTGTTTCACTTTGAATGATTTTGCATATACTTCAACCAATGTAGCTTTTTCATTTTTAGATAAAGAGGATCCAATTTCCTCTAAAGAATCAGATTTCATCTTGTCTTCAACCTCAACTACTTCATGCCTTCTTTCCACTAAGGCATTCCATACCACACTAGGCACCTTCTTTCTAACGTTATTCATATCCACATCTAAAATAATGATATATTGAATGATGGATTCTATTATTATTTTCTTGTCTTCCTCATCCATTTCATCATAAAAATTTGTAGTTCCTTCCAAAAAATCATCATGCTCTAACATGTTACTAACCAAAAAATCTAACTTTATTGGAGTTTGAGCTCTTATTAGGGGAGTTTTTGTTTTCTTCTTCTTCTTTTTCTTTGGAGAGCCTTCCTCTGACTTCTTTTCCTTCTTCTCAAGCTTCTTGTGAACATGTACTGTGAAAGCTTCTTTTTATTTTTCTATCTCCTCTCCCTCAGAAGTTTCCATGATATCAACTTTAGGCTTCTTTGCTTCAGTGCTAGCCTCTTGTGAGGCACTTTCATCGCTTGTGGTGACACTGCTTCTTCTTTTCCTTTTGAGATGTTCTTCTTCCTCCAATTAGAGCTCAATTTCTTCTTCCACAATCAAAATCAAGTTCTTATCTTTGAATTCCTTTTGCTTCTTCCTCCTTCTAGATGTGGCAGGGGGTGCTACCGAAGGTACATTCTTCCTTTTGGTAGTCCAAGTGCTAGGTTCAGAGAGTACAATCACTTTTGATCTTGAAGAAATAGGCTCCACCTTCTTTCCTTTAATAGTAGTTGTACTAGAGGGTTTTGGCAATGCAAAGGTAGGGGTGGAAGTTGTTGTTCCTAATCTTCATGGTCTGGAGGACTCACCAGTTGCTTTGGCATCTCTTTCTACATAAATTTCCCTTAATCTCTATACTTATTCTTTTGAAATTGCATGTTACATGAAGTACTGATTTACTTGTTTTGTTACTTTTTATTCCTTGCAGGCATTGACATTTCCAAGTGCACTACAAAATATTTTAACTCATATGTACCATATCTCAGTAGAGAGGGGTCCTTAGGACTCTTTAGCGACAATTCAATATATCCCTCAGCTTCATTCTTAGAAACCTCATATCCAAGAGGCTCAATCCATACTGTCTTTGGTTTAACTACCTCAATTATGCATTTATCTGTAGAAACAAGGAAAGTGATTTCATTTGCATACTTCTCCACTAGATTCTGGGGAATCCTTTCTCTATCATGCATATTGTTTTGAAATACTGCAAAGAATGTAGCCAATGTGTTATCCTGAGCCTTGTAGTCACCTATATTGTGCATATAATAAAAAATTTGATGTCCCACTAGTCTGCTTATATCCCATACAATATCTTTTTTTCTAGGTAGTTCTCTCAAAAATTAAAACAACAAACACATAATTAGGGCTCCAAATTTGAATGTGTACTTCTCTATGGTTTTATTTAAGTTTTCCATAAGTTTTTTTCAGAGCAACTCACATAAGTAATAATGCTTCCCATTCACCACCATATCATATGCAATGGAGATAGTAGTTGCAGACATAGAATTATCCCTATTTGTGAAATAAATCTTATGACCTATCATTATTGAAACATACTTCAGAACAAGATTTGTGATAGGTTTTGTTGTAAATTCCCTTCTATCAAAAGTAGCACTAGTTAACTCCATAACCACTTCATTCTTCATAGATTTTAGTACCGGTATAGTTACAGTATCACACAATCCAATCACGAAATAAATTTGTCATGCATTTTGCTCAATGCAAGCCTCACATATTTTGCATCCAGATCACTACTATAGTTAAGGAACCAATTTCAAATATCCAATTTCTTTCGCACTAGGTTAACATATTCTAGTTTCACTAAGAAGTCATCTCTAGTTAGCTCATTAGACCAAAGATCCTTGATCTTCTGGTGATTATATTCATCCAACTTTCCATGAATGTAAACCCTAGAGTGTCCTCAATGGGTAAAACCTTATGAGGAATCTTTGAAAAAGCATCATTGGGGTTGTTATCAAAGACTTTCCATGAATACCTCTTAAATTTAGGTCCAAGTCTTTTAGTAATGTTAACTACAGTCGGTATAGCCATTGTAACTTCAATTCAATCTCAAATTCTTATGAAATCACTTTTATTTCAAACCCACAAAGCATAGATAGATGTAAATACCTTTTATGCACATAACGAGATCAAGGGTTTGGATCAAATTGCTTTGAATCACCTTCAACTCACTTTCAATTCGCTCTGCTTTTCTCTAAATGCACAAATGTGATTAGAATCAATTTAGAAAATTTCTTTATGCTTTTTCAATTTTCCCTAATTTTGCATTAATTGATCCAAATTCCAAAAATTTGGTAAACACTTCACTGATACACTATAAACCCTAAAATGCTCCACAATTCTTTAGATTTTCATATTTTCTACCGGTTTCTTTTCCAGAAGCTTAAGCTTGTCATCTTACACCATATATCTTTGTGTCACTCCTTAACACCTCATATTTCTAGGGGGTTGTTTGATTTTTATGTTATTACTCCCTCTAAGCCCATGCCTAGGTTTAATTTCCAAGGGAATTATTTGCACTAGAGGGAGGTACAGATGCATTTGATTCGTCTTTGTTCTTAGGTAACTTTTTCTTTCTCCAAATCTTCTCCATTTCCTTCTTGACTTCAGTAGGATCAACTTTCTTCATAGGTTCATTCCTCTTCCTTGAATTAGTCTTCCTTCCATTCTTGCTTCTGTAAACTCTTGAAATGTCTCCAGGTTTGTTGCAATTGTAGCATACAACATTTTTCTGACCAAACTAACTTCCATTCAATCTTGATTTGCACTGGTTAGCCTTATGTCCAAATACATTGCATGTATAATAGTAACCATTGAAATATTGAAACATTCTACTAGTATTAAATATATTCATCATCTGACTCTTGCACTCAATAGCTCTATGTCCAAATTTCTTGCATGCAAAATATTGTCCAGAAAAAGATCCAACATTCTGATTCATTCCACTTATACATTCTATAGCCTTATGTCCAAATTTATTGCATGAAAATTAAATACCATTAAAAGATGGGTACCTTTAAGCATTTGGTTGTCTGATAGGGGGTCTTCCGGTATTGCTTCTTTGATTTCTAATCTTTCTACCTGTTATCTCCTGGATTTGCACCCTGTTGAATGTGAAATTCTACAATCCAGTGAAACATGGGAATGATCCCAAGGTGTGAGTACCTCAAACAGGACCAAACCTACGAAGAAGGCCGGCTTCCTCATTGTTGAATCACCTAAACTAAGTCTTTACAGAGAAAAGGGAGAAGGAATGCATAAACTGAAAAAGCTAATGATAATGAAAACTAAAGGTGATTCGCCTAATTATGCTAAAGGTCATATAACACAGTTTATACACACATTCTCAATCATGAAAAAAGACTTGTCATACATAAATCAATCACATACTTTTCCTGCATAAATATTTTATGGAAAGGTTTAAATGCCTATACTCCTAGAAGGAAAAGATTCTTCTCAACTAGAGGCTAATTACATTTCAAACACAATCCACAACCTGCAAAGAATATGTATTTTTCTACAAAAAGGTGCAAGGGTAAGACATAACCACAAGGAAACATATGGTTTCACTACCAGTTGCATCAATTAAACAAGTGCACACACTATTTACAGAAATATTGACAAGGTAAAATGCTTATACTCATTGATTCCATGGTGAAATACTATTATATATGCCTGTATCTTAGTTACAAATCTCTGTCTTTTTCTTCAAGGACTCCAAAGTGTCACAAAACAAAAAAAAAGCAGCAAGTAAGAACTAAGTGACAAATGAGTCAAAAGAGACTAAATACACCAACTTTCCATCATCCACTGGATAAGGATCTAGAAGCTCCATGAGCTTGTATTCCTCCAAAAAAGCCTATTTTTTAGCAACTGAAACCTTCCCAAATGAGCTCCCAAAAGTTGAAATAATTAACTTTCACTAACTCATTTGACTACAAAATCCAACGAAAGATGTATAATTTGATGTATTTTTGGTTGCTTGTGATATTTGATGTGTAATTTTCAATTTTTTTAAATTTTATCGCCAACGTTTGTCAAAATTTTGACGAACTTGGGTTTCGTCGAAATTTCAATGAACATGCAAAATTAGAAAAAATCAAATTGTGGCCGACATAAATAAAAGTGAGTTTGCCTATTCATTGTGACAATGTTTTGCTATACTTGAAAATTTGCTCTACTTGCGACAATTTGTGGAGAACTAATGACAATTTTCTTGGGAAAAATCAGAAAAAATTCAAGAAGATATCGCCAGGTTGAGGGTAGTTATTGTCTTTTTCTAGAATTCATTTGTGAAGTAAGATTTGTACTTCCAGGTTTGAAAATCATATTTTAAAGCAACATCCCATCAAATTTCATTTTTGGACTTGTGTATTTTCAGAATTTCATTTCCAAATTTTGTTGTGCAAGTTCAATATTACGATTTTAGGAGTCTAACAGTTGGAAATCATAGTAAAATCAGAATTTAATAAGTTATGGAATAGCATTTTCAAGTGTTTTTTGGTTTCATTAACTTCAAAATATTTTCTCTTTTGTAGGGGTGATTGCATGCCAAATTTTTTGGGTGCAAAATATCAAAATTGTTAGATTTTGTTACTTGTCTATGATTAAAAATTATTGGAGTTTGAGTTTGATATTTTTTGAAGATCTAAGTATTCAAGCTTGGTAAAGAAAAAACATGTCAGATAATATTAGTGTAGAACAAAATGAATAGAAAATTGCTAGAATGTGGGTTAGATTGAAAAGAAAGGGCTATGGGAAATGTTATTGTCCTTGCAATAATTGCAAGGGCTTAAAGACGAGAAGACTTTTAATCACAACAGCTGAGAAACATTGTAGGTAGCATGGTCCCCTTGAAGGGGGGCATGATTATCATCCATTGGTAGGTTGTTCATTATATGTCTTTACATTGATTGAATTTGTAAATGTTTATATTGTTTTAACATTTATATATCCATAAAAATCATGATCAGATCATGGTTTATTTGTGTGAGTCATTATTATAAGGCAAGGTGCCCTGGGCTAGATATTGATTATCACGCTTTGAAGAATGTGGTTTGCAAGCGGAGGAACATGGGCTGTGAATATCAAGATGATTAATGATCCTAGGAAAAGATATTACGGAAAACCTGATTGAAGATGTTGGGCACAAATACGATGATCGACACATTGGTAAGCGCGGTGATCATGATGATTGAGATGACTTGATGATGTTCATAGTTACTTGAAAAGGCACAGGCCTTTGAAACTATGAAACAACTATTCTCTCTGTTGTATTGTTGCTGGAAGGTTCTTCGTTATATTCCCATTATTCAATGTATGCAACGATTATTTAGGTGCGAAAGCTTAGCTCAATTTATGGATTACCATGCACGAAATAGAAGTGGAGATGACATTCTTTGAATGCCTCCAGATAGTTCTACATTTAGGGACATGGAGGAGAAAAATGGCACACTTTGGCGAAGAACCACCGTAATCTTAAACTTTCGTATTAGCATGATTCATTATAAATCATTTGGAGATGAGATCTATTTACTGATCTGGCCTATTTTTGTTATCATATTAACATTCCTCCATGGATGTGATAAGAGGCATAAAATAGTTATTCCGGTATTTGTTTGTCAATTTCTTTATGATATCTCATTTGGCTGTTGTAAACTATTTTTTGTTTTAAGGTCATGTACATTAATTTATATATATATTCTTGGTAAATGGTTATAATAATTATGTAATGTTTATAATCATTCAACTAGTTAAGTACCAAGTTAAAGATATGAATGTATATATTGAGCCTCTTATCGACGAGTTACTAAAGTTATGGAATGGCATCACTATGTATGACATATCTAGACCAATAGGACAAAGACAATTTCAATTCCATACCAATGCTTATGGACAATTCATGATACCCTAGGGCTAACACATTTTTATGGTATGTTATAATGTTTGACTGCACTTTAACAATATTTATTTTATGAAGTAGATATCATGCATGTTTTTAAATAATCTATTCATTATATATAATTATAAAAATTGTACGGTACAATCAGTACTCGATCTTGTAGGTCTTCAAACAAAGGGAAAATTTGTATGTCTAATTTGTGGTCAAAGATGAAATCCTAGGTAAGTTTCAACAAGTTTAGGAAAGTAGGTGTTTGATGAGTATAGACACTTCCTCCACAAAAATTGTAAGTATCGAGCTACTAAAAAACATATTTTCAATGGGAAAGAAGATACTACATCAAAACAACGAAGAATGACACCTCGCCTATGGAAGTTGGAATATAATAGAATTAATCGTAAAGGTTATACATCAGATCAAATTGTTTATCTATCATAAATGATATGTTTAGAATTTATATTTTTATATTGTGTTTTGTTTGCTCATGCTGTAATTGACAATGACTGTCGTTGTTAATTTGTTTAACTTATATGCTTCATGAAGGTCATCAAGGCATTAATGGCCGGCTTCCACAGGGAATGAAAAGTTATCCCAGAAAATTTAGTAGGTTGCCCTATTATGAGCAACTATAAATTGTGCATTTTTTTGATATAATGCATATCAGAAAGAATATAACATAAATGTTATGGAAAATATTGGATGGAGGGCATGGCAAAGAAAAAATTGTCAAAATTTGGAGTGACATTCAGGAAGTCAATCATGAAATAAAAAATGTCATTCAATTAAATAGTGATGGAGACCAAATTAATATAAACGCCCTTCCTTGGTTATTAACGGAGCAACAAAGCAATGCTATAAAAGAAGTCATATGAAAAATTTGATTTCCCACAGTTTCTTATGAACATAAACAATATCATAACAAAGAAAGTTGAATTTGGGTCAGGGATGAAAATGCGTGATTGGAATACCTTCATTAAGATAATTATTTTGGTATATTATATATATATTTGTATATTGCATGTAATTTTCAATGTATTATGTTTACTACACTTTTGGAAAAATAATGAAAGATCATTTTATAAGGAAAATTGTTCGCGGTCATTTCTACCTCTATCTCGGATAACTTTGGCCAACCAATTTTCCAAGCAACTTATATATGATCTTGTAAAATACATGAGGTAAGTAGCAATATTTTTTCAATTCGTTATATAGATCTTATAATTTACATTTTTTTTACTTGTTATGTAATATATTGTATATTGTTGTTAAATCTCGTTAATATATTTGCACCCTGAATCACTTGTAGATGTTTGTCATCTAAAGAAATCCATAAAGAAGATATAAATTATTGGAAAAGATTCTTACGTCTATTAATGAAATGCAAAGTGTCTACCTTTAATTTTTGATGCACAAGAACACCTTATACACACCAAGTTAATGAGATTGAATTGTGGACTGTACCTGAGGTCAATATGGATGGTTGAGAGGCACTTGAAATTTTTGAAGGCTTTGGTTAGACAAAGAGCACATCCTGAGGGTTCTATGGTGGAGGGATATATGGTATACTAGATCATGGTATACATTAGTGAATATCTTTCTAAGTTTGCAACAAACATCCATATAGATCACATTTTGGATCTAACCAGTTAAAAATTTGAAGGGGAGTGCACAGGCGGAGGTAGATTGAGGAAGTGAGAAATTATAATACATTTAACATTTTGGTTTTATGTAGATTTTACTTATTTAGTTATTAATCTTCAATATACATCAATTATAAATTAAGGTCGTATACTGTGGTAATTAACTAATTGATGTAGACTTGGGAGGCTCAACTCAACCAACCTATCAACCTACCTTTAGGAGGATTCCAAAAAATTTAGAATGACCACTGTATGCCTTTTAAAGGCCTTTACACCTCTATAACTAGCTTTTTAATCTTTTATGATCACATGAAACATAAAACACACTAATTTCAAGGTTGTTAACATCACTATTGAAATGTTTTAATTTTTTGAACTTTCAAATGTATTGAAACTCCTAGGACACCTCTAAGACCATGATAGTGTCTTGATAATAGCCTTATTATTGACATGACACTAACCTTGCACCCTTTTACATGTAAATTCTCCAATTTTCCTTAAAAAGGCTACAAAACTCTTTAGTGCAAGACTAAAACTCACAACTCAAAACTTCACCTAGAACATGTATAATGGTCTTAATTGACCTTACTCAAGAAAAAAACATCCAAAAGACTCACTCTACCTATTGACCATCTATCCATCTTCAAATAATCACAAGTTGAGAATGAGGTATAGGTGCTCCTACACCACTAATTATATGTCATTTGTGAATTTCAATTTTTTTTGATATAGTTGGTCGAGAGTGGGATGCACTACATTTGTACATCACAAGCAATATTGATTGGATGATGGTATGGATTGAACAATGTCAACAATCTGGTTGTGCATTAACATGGGAAAGTGTGGCTTCATTGGTTAAAGAAGCTCATCGTAATGGAGATTCCAATGTTACACCAAGGGAAATTGATTTAACATATGGTTTAAGAGATAAAAAGGTACGTATAAATATATTAATCACCCATATTATTTAATTATTTTCAATTATATTAATGTATATATATGTTGATATTTTTTTCTTTGCATACATTAAACCAGAATAAATATGTTTATCAATGGCAGTATTGCAATAATTTTTACATATTTGACATATTGCAGTGAAACACCACAAGGCATAATGGTCTTGATAGTCATAAATTTTTGAATCAAAAGTTGGATGACACAAAAACTTGTGGGATAACTCTGATCTTCGGTGACTATGTTTCATCTGACAACATGCATCTAAGTCTCAAAAAATTGATACTATGGGATTTTGGATGATATACTTGAGTGTGACTTTAAGTCCTTCAAATTAGTTTTGTTCATCGTCCTATAGTACAAGCTATGATTGAATGAAAATGATCCCAAGAGAACTGTTATTGAACATGATAATGGATTTACCATGGTTAATACAAGGTCAATCAAGCAAGCTGGAAGTGAGCCCTATGTTCTTCCAAGCCAATGTGAGCAAGTATTTTACTCAAAGGTTCTAGGTAAACTGGGTTGGTCATTTGTTGTTAGATGTGATCCAAGAGGAAGGCCGATAAATTATAATGTGGTGGAAGGAGAAGATACTGAAGAACTAGAAGATGATGTAGATGATTATCAAGATCAACAGTTAGTTGATGATGTGCCTGACGAAGATGTTGAATAGGAGGAACTAGATCATGATGATGTAGGAGTTAATGTTCATAAAGATGATATCCGTGTGGATGATGACATTATAGAAACTGATATCAAGGATGATGATGGTGATATGACCAATCCTTACAATGTAGAATATGGATCGGATGATACAAACAAAGAGTTGGATGAAGAAGAAGATCAATAACATTGAAATGTATGAGTTATGCGATTGTATTATCTATTTGATATTCATTTCTTGATAGAATTATATTTGACTTATGTGGTTACATAATTAATTCATGATGTACTTTTTAATGTTTAATTTTAATTCATGATGTTACAACTATTGTAGTTCTCCTAGAAATTTCAATATGATCATAATGAATAGTGTTTTGGGAAATTTCATGAAAGATGACACATTGATCGTAGTAGTGAAATAATTGCAAAGTTGTTTAGATTTTTTATACCAATCACCCTTCACAATGCCATTTTTAGGATCATCTCCAATTTTATTACTAGGACACATAAGGTAGGATTTGATTGGCTTATCTTGGAGGAACATTGTGGCTTTGTGTAATGTGAGCAAATTTTGGATGGGGTAGTTTCTATTGCTAAGGTGGATCACTCCTTTCTGCGAAGGCCATACACTTATGATTGGGTCAAGTGTTCTTTACTTTAGAAAATTCCTTTTGCCTTTTTGATAGGTTATGATTTGATTAGATGGGTTATGAAGCACTTATTTCAAGTAATTTCAGTCTATTTTAATTTTTAATTTATTAAATTCAAGCACATCCAAAATTATGTCCCTTACTTTAATTGATTATTACGTTATTTAATTATTAACTCAAATGACACCTTCAATTTAACTATATATATCTAATTGAATATATCTAAAGTGTTGAACATTTTTAGATCAAATTTAGTAATTAACTCAAACAACTTTGCCAATTTAACTAACATCTTTTAAGATATTAAACAAATATGATTTATGAAAGAAGTATATTGGCGTGAAATTAAATATGATTTTTATTCCAATGTAAAAACTACAAAGAATGGAAACAATTCTTTCAACACATAAACTATTATGTAATAGTCAATTAAAATGAAAAAGCTTACTCTATATTAGTTAGGATACACAACTAAGAAAATGATCTAAATATTCTAATAATTTGACCATTATCATATAGCAATTTCTATAGAGTTGTAGATCTCTTCCATTTCAAAAACACAAAACAATATTAGGTAGATAATCAAACATCATTCATTTCTACAATGACTTATTTATCCTAGAGGAACTAAGTATATAGTATACAAAGAAAACCAACAAACCTAAAACTACCCCTATTTTGAAGGAGTTTAGTTTTCTCCCTTCCTGATCTCCCTAATATTGTCTAATTATTTTTAAGAGACCAAGGGTCATAACACAACTTTATTCAACCCACTAAATAGCTTGGTTAATGAAACTTGACAAAAGCTTGCAACAAAACAATTTCTACATTTGGAATTTCATGTGGAATGAAGAGTGGTGACAATAATCTACTTATAGTTTAATAAAACAATATTTTTAGAAGGCTTGACCTTAGAGAGATAGAGAAGAGGGGAAGAGAGGGAGAGATAGGTTTAAGAGGAAGAGAGAGAAGAGAGGGAGATAGATAGGTAGAAAAGGGAGAGAAAGAAGAGGGGTAGAGGGAGAGTGATATGTATAAAGGGAGAGAGAAGAAGACAGGGGAGAGAGGGAGAGATAACTCAATATATATGTTGTCAAATAAGGTTTGCACTCTTGCAAAGCTATGAAATTCAACAACCTATTGACACATGGGAACACTTCGAGGTTGTGGGTGACCTGGGAATGAAGTGGACCTCTAGATTATGGGCCAGTTCCCCTTTCGATAACTTGAAAATACTAAAAAGTGACAAGGAGAAGGGTAAGAAGGATATGCTTGAAATTTAGAACCTATCACTAACAGGTGGTACACCAAAGGTAAAATTTTGACAAAGCTTTTGAAACTCATAAAAAAAAATCAATAAAGCTAAAAAATCTCACAACACAGAGATTTATGTCTTAAAAAATGATTCTATGTAAGGCTCTGACTGTTCTAATGCTTAAACACAAGGAAAACAATTATTTTTTCACAAATATAAATGCAAGAGAAAGAGATCACTAACATAGACCTGCACTATGACATAATATTCTTTGCATCTAGCATTGACAGAATCTGATAAAATAAAGGATAACACAAAACTTTATCATGCAATTCACAACCAATACTAAAACAACAAAGAAAATAAGTGAAGGAAATTACTTTCTATTGAGAAAAAATGAGTATCTATATTACAAAGGCCAAAATATGCTCCATAAGAATGTAAATCTCATTAAGGAAAATGAGTTACAAAGTGTGAACAATGCTCTCACAACAATCTCCAAACCAAGAACTAAAGAAAACAACAAGAAGAGAAGGACTTATAGAAAAGGTTCTCAAAATTCAAATTTGAATTTTGGCTCCAAGAAAATATATGCTGTCCACCATCTCCTCCAAACAAGGCATGAAACTGAAGATGCTTCTCGAAATGTGCAAAAAGAGTTGTCAAAAATCAAACAACTCCAAAGGGTCGTATGAAACTGAAAATACCTCAAAAGAGGATCATAACTGAATGTGACAAGGTGTCATATGCCTCAATTCACTCCTTGATTGATCTTCAATAAAATGGAACTCAAAACTGAAGTAGAACTCCTGATTTAGGACTCCAAATTCTTGATTTATCTCCAACATGTTGGCACGAATCTCTCAATCATCTCCAAGATCTATGCAAAGCTTTTAAAGCTTTATTTGAATCCCTTTGACCATCTAATATATCTTCACTTTAAATTTAATAAAAACATTTATTTAAAAGTGATTTATAATTTATCACTTTAAATAAATATTTTGCAATATAGTTTTAATGCAAAATCAAAACTTTAAATAATACCTCAAAGGCATTATTATCTCTTGCATTTTATAACATTTATTTAAAAGTGATTATAAATCACTTAAAATAAAGTTTTACATTATAATTCCAAATGCAAGAATTAAAATACCTAAAGCAAAAATTTATATTATATGAAACATTCAAAAAGTTTCATAAACTTCCCTAAGGAAAAAATATGCCACGTATGGAATTCTTATGAATGATTTTTTCTTTTTAAAATATTTAAGGCATAAAATACCTTTCCTCCTCCATCGTGCTTTTTAGGGCTATGTCAAAAGCCTAAAATGAAAAACAAACATTTCATTTAATCATTTTATTCTTTCCTTGCATTTTGGAGAGAGGCTGCGGCCACCATGAGGAACTGAGGGTTTGACTGGAGAGCTTGTAAATTGTGTGTATTTTCCATCATCTCTTTGCAGATTCCAACGCAAAAACACCTGCTAAGCTTGATTTTTCTTTAGATCTGGAAAATTTCACAAATTTTAAAAGCTTTTGCATGCTCTTTGGGCGCGGCCTCATATAGTTTCTGATATTCTCTTTGTAAATCATGTTGTATTCTGTTTGATTTTGTCTCTAGCCGAGCTTTTGATTTGGAGATTCTGCTTTATGCACCATTCTGAGGGATTTTAGAAGATTAAATACAAAAATTCAAAGGTAAGCTTGATTTCTTTAAATCTGGAATCTTCCTCTTGGTCTTGAAAAGCTTTTGAAAGCATTTCTTTAGAAATTATCTCCATTTGTGCTTTCTTTTCTAATACAGACCCTCATGGCCGCAACTCTTTTTTCTCCATTGATATTTTCATGTTTTTCTATTGATTTTCTGGGCTGCCATGAACAAGTCTGATTTGAGCTCAAGATTGTTGTAAAGTAACTAAATTTTTTTGCTATAATATGCTTCTCCATCCTGTAACTATAGCCATGTATTGTTTCTGAGACTCCTCCTTGCACTATAGCCACAAGGTTCTGGGTTTCTCACAATGAGCTTTTCTGGGTTTGTAAAAAAACAAAATGAGATCATTCATTTGTGTTGTAGCTGAAAGCTGCATCTTTTCTATATTTCTAAACTGGGTATTTGACTTATAAGCTGAAATCTCATTTCATGGCTACTAGCTGTCTTGATATTGATTGGAAAAATCTTCATGTATATAAATGGACAAAATTTTAAAGCTTCTTACTACTATTTGTGAGGGTTTTTAAAAAAACCCAGATCACCATATTATCAATGTTGCATTTCTCCTTTCATTCTTCATTTTATACTTAATCTCCTGTAGCTTGCTTTGCATGAAACATTGTGAACAAATATAATGAAATACTGGATTTTGTGTATGGTAAACTATAATCTGTGAAACATTCTGTAAACATATACAAAGCATTTCTCACTTGCTAAAGAAGTATGATATTCATTGATTTGAAGTTTGATATTCTCCTTCACTTAATGTGATTTTAGATCTCCATGCTAAATACTGATTTTTATGTCATTGTACACTTTTTCTGTAAAGTGACTGCAACATAACCATAGTTGTCTCATTGCTTTTTGTTCTTCATTTTATGCTTTTTGATATTAAATCACAAAATTCTGTAACATAACATAGCTGCATGAACCTTAAATATATAAAAATGTTATGCATATATCATGATGATGTAGTCATTTCTCATATGAAATTGTTTTCAGGAACTTGTAAAACAACAAGTCAACCTTATGAAGAATACCCTTTTGGTATCACTGCATTTAATTCAGCTTTGATGGCTAAGCTGATTTGACTTTTGTAGCTCTCTGAAATAATGTTCAATGAATTTGGCATGTATGCCTATTCACTATCATTGAATAGTTGATATGACAACCTTAAATAGTGCATTTCTCTCATGATGACTTTACTGCACAACTTTTAAAATGAGCTGGTTAACCCCACTCATGTCATAATTCAATAACTAGCAACATTACATTTCCTATTTCTGCACATGAAACAAACCAATTAGTAAAAACAATAGATTCAATGATTCCTTTTGATGCTCTGCTCTTTCAAAGTTAATCATCTAGTGAATTCCTGATAAGATGTAAATTTCATTTATGCTGGTAATGTAGGGATAAAGTAGAATGTGATTCCTCATTGCTCTAACATCTCCCTTCACAATTTTGCAGATAAACCTTGGAGTTGGAGTTGGACTTGATACTAGAGCTAAACCAAGATCAACCTGACTACAATGATGATTCATCATTCCAGGAAATGAAAAATCACCTTCTCTCCCTATTCTTACATTATTTTCAGTTGTGTAATATGCATTTTACTTGTATTCATCATTTCATTAAGAAATCAAATCAGGCTACTCCCACGGATTGTGTGGGATTACAAAATATTTTCCTCAATAAATCAATTATTCAAAATATGTAATGGTTTACATACCTTCTTGAGTTTATTCTAATTTCACAATGAAATAATGAAATTGCAATTGTTCAAACACATGTTCTGTAATCATAATAAATGATTTCTGTTTTTAAATCTGCAATATTCCTAGTAGAAACCATCATTGTAAATGATTGATTCAATTTGATTCTTTGCTTTCCAAATGAAACCCTATTTATCATTTGCTTTGCTAGGATTGTTCATCAGTTGATTAGAACTATTGAATACTTTTAGCCAAACAATCCTAAATACTCTTTCTTTGAAAGCAAAGATTTATGATATAATAAAATTTTTGTATCCCATCAAATAATTCCCCTCTAACTTACACTAATTTATGCGGGAAGCAAAAATTAGCAATATTCCTGGCGACCTCATAGGGGTGTTTTCTTGCTAAACAAAATAGGCCAGTTGCCTTGCTTGTCTATTGGGCATGAAGTCCATTTAAGCTTATCTCAGACTCAGAAAACCTCAAAGAATTGACTTTTTCTGTTATAACTGCTTGTAACTTTGTTGTTATTAGTTACAGTCCCATGGGGTATATATTTTTTGCTGATGACATTGAAGCTCTATTCCATGTTATGAATAAGAAGTATCTATCTTATTGAACTATAACTAGTAACAATAGAGTTTGAGCTTTTATTTCCCTCCCAACAAAAATCAAAGTAAACTAACAATTGTGCAAAACAACACTTAGAGGAAACTTCAGATGCAACTAATCTATGTGTAGAAGCATTTATTGAACACTTAGAATCTAATCAGTTATGTACAGATTTAGATCAATACCTCAAAAACAATGCTTTAGGTGAATCCCATTCACTGGGATTGGCTCCACTTTACCATCCAACTTAGACAATTGGAAGGCATTATGTTGTTTCTTTTCAGTAATGATGTATGGCCCAGTCTAGAATGCATCAAACTTGGAGTGCTTTCCATGTTTTCTTTTTAGTTCATCCCATTTTAGAATTATGTCTCCCTCCTAGAAAACTCTTGGAGATGCTCTCTTATCAAATGATCTTTTCATTTGAGTCTGATGTTTCTCAATCTTTTTCATTGCTTCAACTCTGACCTCTTCAAGTTCAATCGGCTGATCCAACCTTACTGTCATAGGTTCTTCCTCAATCATATTAAGCTGGTTTCCCAGATCAAGAGTTGGGAGCTCAAGGGAAATGGGTAGTCTTGCCTCTTTTCCATACACAAGCATGTATGGAGAGAGTCTAGTTGACCTTTTTGATGTAATTTTATCAGCCCATAAAGCTGATTTCAGCTTGGTATGCCAGGCCCTCTGATTACCTTCCATATTTCTTTTGATGATCCTCAGAAGGTTCTTATTAGTGGACTCAACTTGTCCATTTACTTGAGGATAGTAGTTAGAAGATGTATTCAAATAGACACCATTTTTAACAGTCCATTCAGATAATCTAGTTCCTATGAATGCAAGTGTATTATTAGAAACAATAGATTTAGGAACTCCAAACCTAGTTATCAACTCCTCATAGAAGTTCAAAACAACTATCTCATTTGCCTCTTTAAGTGCTATAGCTTCAGTCCATTTTGAAAAATAACCAGTGGCTGTGAGTACCCACTTGTGGCCTGCACTTGATGGTGGGTTTATAACCCTAATGAAATCTAAGCCCCATTTCATAAAGGATTGCTCAACTTGAATTGGTTGTAGTGGAAGAGCAACCAATTTCTCTTTTCCTACAAAGATAGCACATTCTTTGCAATTCCTTACCCATGCATGGGCATCCTTGAATAAGGTAGGCTAATAATAGCCTCCTTTCATGATTTTAAGAGCTGTAGCTCTTGGAGAAAAGTGTCCACCAGCTAACCCTTGATGAAATTCATGTAACACCTTATCAACCTAATCAACTTCAATACATCTCAACAGGACACCATGAAAATCCTTTCTAAACAGTACCATTTAAGAGAACATAAGGTATGGATTACAATCTAAAGTACCTTCTTTTAGATTTAGTCAAACCAGGAGGACACTCACCAGTTAATAAGAAATGTGACATTTCTTTCACCCAACCTGTAGGAGTTACAGGAGCAACAATTAATTCCTCATCTTGATGAGCTAAAACAACAATTTCTTCTTCTTCTGTGTTGCTGTCATTATTCTTTGTAAGCTATTCATAGCGTCATTTTCCTCTTATCAGCTTGGTAACCTTGATTTCAAGGTCATATTCCATTACCTTAGTCACCCAACCAACTCTTTTGCTATTCAAATCCTTATTTAGTAGAAATTCCTTGATTGAAGGGTGAGCAACCAGTAATTTAATTTTGTTAAATTTCTTTAAACTTCTGATAACAGAAAAGACATGCTTTTCAACAAATGAATAGTTAAGCTCATAGTCTTTAAGACTTTGACTGAAAAAATCTATGGGCTGCTCTAACTTTTGATCATTTTCCTGTACTAGCATGGCTGCAATATTATCAATATTACCATATGCATACAAAATGAAATCCTTTGATAAATTAGGATTCAAAAAAGTAGGAGCAGTTGCAAGTGCTTCTTTGATAAGCTAAAAGCTCCTCTTTCCTTCTTTAGTCCAGCTAAAAGAAACACTCTTTTTTAACATTGAAGTAAAAGGCACTAATAATTCAACAACATCTGGGATGAATCTTCGTATAAAATTGATTCTACCTAGAAAACTTTGTAAATCATTTTTGTGTGCTGGTAAAGGAAGTGAAAGGATTGCACTTACTCTTTCTGGATCTATCGAGATGCCATGTTTTGACACAATGTACCCAAGTAATTTACCTTCATGCACTGCAAAAATAGACTTCTTTGTGTTGAGAGAAACACCAAACTCTCTACACCTTTCAAATATTTTCCTCAAGTGATTAAAATGTTCATTTGAATTCTTAGAGAAAACAGTTATATCATCCAAATAAACTAACACAATTTTATACCTTAAACCTCTGAAAGGCATATCCATAGCTTTTTGAAAAGTAGCTCCAACATTAGATAAACCAAATGGCATCCTCTTGTAAGCCATTGTACCCCATTTGGTTGTAAAAGTTGTCTTAAACTGATCTTCTTCTTTAACTAGGATCTGATTATAACTTGAAAATCCATCTAATAAAGAGAATCTTTCAAAACCTGAAACAACTTGAAGGATTTGTTCCATGGAAGGAAAAGGATGACGATCTTTTAGGGAAGCTCTATTAAGATCTCTGAAATCAACACAAAGTCTGATTTCACCACTCTTCTTTCTCATAGGTACCAGATTGGATACCCAAGAGGTATGCTTAATTGGATAAATGATACCACTTTCAATGAGTTTATTCAACTCTTTGACCATGAGGGGCTCAAGCTTGGGATTGAGTGGCCTTTGTTTTTGTCTCAGAGGCTTAGCATTTGGCTCAATTTCAATTGTATGCTGGGTAATAGAAGGATAAAAACCTTTCAGATCTGTGTACTCCCATGCAAAAACATAACTAAACTCTTGACACAATAAAATAAAAGCACACCTTTCTTCTAAAGTGCATACCTTACGAAGCTTTAAAAGCTTATCTTTGAAGATCTCAACACCTTCATAATGATCTTCTTTAATCTATAAACTAGCTTTCTCTTTTTTGACTTGATCATTTGTATTGAAAATTGATTCCAAAGTAACTAAGCCTTTGGGCAGTTTATTGGTTTTCAGCTGTATGGTCTGATCTTCGTACTACTGTTTGAGTTTCTCCTGATTATCATTCGAAAACTCAACTTCTTCTCTTAGAAAATTGATGATCTGTTGATCACTATCAAAAACTTTCCAATGTTAATTATTGTTAGGAATTGATGACCTAACAATAAATTTTACATATTGTTGTTTTCTTGAATTTGTGATATCATTTGGGATATCATACTGAGCACCTATGGCTGCTAGTCTATTAGAATGATTATTTTTAATTCTGGGAATTGACATCAAATTAAAAGCTTGAAAATCTTCAATGAAATCCCATACTCTATTTTTATAAAACTTGAGAAGGTCATTCTTAGTAGTATGAATACCTTGAACTTGATTAACAATCAGTTCTGTGTCAACAAAGACTTGTAAACAACAAATACCTCTCTTTTTTTCCCACTGAAAACCATGAATTAGAGCTTCATACTCAGTTGTATTATTGGTGCAGCTGAATGTGAACCTGAATGCATAATAGTATTTCTCACTAATTGGAGAAATAAGCATGCAACCACCTCCAACACCATTTCTACTCCTTGAACCATCGAAGAACAGCTTCCAAACTTTATTTGCTTGCTGATTTGTTTGATGTTCAATACTTTTTTCTAGATCAGGCATAACAGAACCAGATTCATGCATCATATAAACTCCCAAATTTACATCTTCAAGCTATTCATTCAAAGAACTCTGATAATTTTCTGCTGCCCAATCATCCAACAAAATATCTAGAATATCCTCTATTTGAATTGTAGTTTCGTTGGCTGCAGTAATGTCTTCTTGATCAAACAAAGCACAATTTACAGCAACAACTGCATTAACCACACTTGGATTATATGGCTCAATATGATTTTTAGCAACAGGTTCTAACTTGATAGTGACTTTGGTTCCATACTTGGTCCTAAATAACATATGAGACCAATCATAGGAAAAGTATCCTCCAATCTTAGTTGTGAAATAACGAGACAAACAAATTGCGAAGTATGGAGGCAACTCTATGACATAAACATCCAGAGGTATTGAAAAGTTTGGACATGCGTGCAATGTAAGACTTAGATTCTTAATAACTCCAACTGTTTTAACAGCAGTACCATCTAGTTGAACTACCCCTTTTTCTAATGGCTCATACTTAATCCCAAGCTTGTCAATAATTTGCTTGGGCATTATAGAACTGTTGGCCCCAGAGTCAATCATGCAGTTATGAACTAAATGCTAACCAACAATTAAAAAAACATAGAAAGGGGGTGGTTTAACTACCTTGGTAGGTTGTTCTTTATTTTCAAGTGAGTCATTAGTAAGCACAACTTTAGTAGGTTGTTGATCAGATGCATCATAAGACAAAGAAAGGAAGAGAGGTGGAGATAGAGAGTCAATGGATAGGGGGGATAGGGAGGGGGAGATGGTGAAAGATAGAGAGGGGGAGATAGTTGAGAGGGGGAGGGAGAGAAAGGGATATTGATAGGTAGAGGAGGAGAAATAGAGAAGAGGGAGAGAGAGGGAGAGATAGGTTGAAGAGGAAGAGAGAGAAGAGATGGAGATAGATAGGTAGAAAAGGGAGAGAAAGAAGAGGGGGAGAGGGAGAGCAATATGTAGAAAGGGAGAGAGAGAAGA
>VDFB02042080.1:0-12802 GCA_007258455.2 Sequoia sempervirens
CGAGGGACTCGTAAACCGTAACATAGGGAGAATGGATGTCATTCTGCTCACAATAACCAGAAATGCGAGCAAAAGTCTCTTGCTGCTTTGGATAGCCAGAGATGGTGATGGAACCTTCAATGTACCCCCCTGTTTTCCTTCCGGCAAGAACATCCATCAATGTTGTCTTCCCAGCCCCACTCACCCCCATCAAACAAGTGAGCACGCCAGGCCGAAAGGAGCCACTCACTTCACGCAACAGCTGGAGTCTATCCTCTGTAACTCCCTGCTGCTTCATTTCCTGCATATATCATAGTTTCTCTTATGAATGCTTTTAGTTTTAGCCAAGGAATACAATCTAAGATGTATATAAAATTGAGGGATGGCAGGGGAGAGAGCATACTGCAGGCATGTCCACGAAGTAACTGACATTTTCGAATGCCATTGCCAAGGGCTGGAAGGGCAGCACCATTCCCTTTTTCCCTTCTGTGACCAAACAAACACCTTAGAAACGTTACTAATAATCCCTAGAAATGTGAACATCCCAATAGAAATTTGATTCAAACAGAGAAAAACCTTAGATCCTTCACAAAATTGAAACAAACTTACTTCCAACTGAGGAAATAGTTTTCATTTCGTGTAGAGTCTCTCTATTTTCCCCCTTTACATCTGCATGGTTTTCCTCGATGCCTTCTTCTGGAATTAATGCTTGAGGTCTCTCAAGAGCTTCACAAGTGACAATTTAGTGATTTACATGGACAGATAAATCATCACTTTCTTGAATTATTTGAATTCCCATCAGTTACATGATTAAAGTTAGAGAAAGGGGGAGTGGGAATTTCAAGAATTCAACTTACGATCTAGATATGCCAGTGCCAGGGTGTAGAGCAAATTAAAAATAATAGCATATCCTGCCAGTACTCCAATCGTCATCCAGTACCAGTAGCTTTCACTAAACAATCCACGAGATCCCAACAATGTTGTACCAATGTTGTTTCCCGGCTGCAACCATAACCGGCATGACATTATAATAATTTTTTATCAACACAGGACAAACACAATGGTCTTGGTTTGCACAAATTTTAACTCAGTTCCGATCCTAACCTTTTGCCAACGGTTTGCTAGAAATTCATTCACTGCAATGGCATTTTGAGCATACATGAGAGGAGATGCCCAATAACCCCATATCCACCAGGGCTTAATATCATCTGCAAACACAACATCCGAAAAGAATGTTATATTATTTCAAGTCTGGATTACGTTCTAGTTTCTTTACGTCAAGTGATTTTTGTTGAAAATGGTATGGCACCTCTGGATACAATGAATCCTCCAAGAACTAATACAATCAAAAGTGAAAATGATCCAAACGTGTTTGCCACAATCTGACTTCGTCCGACTGCAGCAATGAAACGAAAAAGCGACAGAGACATTTGGTGGAGGATGAATAAGAGGAAAAACTGTCGAAAAAACCTGCATCACATCAGGAAATGGATTTAAGTCATCACATTTATGTTGGATCAGGAGTGGATTGTACCATAACAAAATGGTCAAATTCGGTACCTGTTTGGATTTGGGTCAAAGCCAATGGTATAGTAGGTAAGAATGACCCAAATGGAAGACTCCATGAGTGACAGAGGGACTCTCATAACCCATGTGGGTAGTGAGTAAGCCCAGGCAGGATACAGCTTGGAATCTCTTTGCTTGTAAAACACAGGAAGCCGGGTCATCGTCATAGACAGCTCTACAAAGCCATTAAACATTATGTTAACCAGCGTATAAAACAGAGCACCGTAGTAAACGGACGCGTCGCCTATATCTCTATCATGCATTTCCGTGCGGAAGAAAACGGTGAGCGTAATCAAGGCAATTGTTGTAATCTGTCGCCAGCATTGCACAATATCAAGACAAGTTAGGGATAAAATAAGACCTGCTCTGCTCAAGAGTCCAGACTAATTTATGCTGAAAAGTGCAGTAATAACCCAATTGACTTACTTGGAAGAGCTTAAATATATAAATGAAGGAGCTTCTCTTCATCAGCAAAATCTCTCTGTCAATACAGGCCTTAATAAGCTCCATTTTACCCAGACCATATTCTTTGGTTGTAAGAGCTGCGGGATGGCTTGTACTTTTATCATATGGAATGGTCAGTTGCGAGTCCAGCTCCATACCAACTTTAAAGGATTGAAATGAATCTGCAAACTCCTTCACAGGGACGTAACGGTATAACTGGCTTTTTCTAACCCAGTACTGCTCTTGATCTTTTCTAGATGTCACCTATTCATGTTGGCGATCGAAAAACTAGTAAATCTTTGTGAATGTGTTCAAGTTAAAATGAAATGTAGCGGGCAAGGAGAAGAAAAAGATGAATATACCTCTTGCAGGAAATCTGCAACACCTTTTCTTTCGGGGCAAGCAAAACCCATGGACTCGAAGAATTGCACGATTGATTCTCGGGGTCCCTGGTATAGAAGTTGCCCTTCTGAGAGTAAGATGACGTCGTCGAAGAGATCAAAGGTTTCAGGAGCAGGTTGCAAGAGCGAAATCACCATTGTTGTGTTGTACACGTGAACGATTTGTCGCAAGCATTGCACAATCTGAAACGTTGTAGAGCTGTCCAGACCAGTTGAGATCTCGTCCATGAAAAATGCCTTTGCAGGTCCAACAATCATCTCTCCAGTTGTCACTCTTTTCTTTTGACCTCCAGATATCCCTCTTGTCATATTGTCTCCCACCAAAGTATCCCCGCATATGTCTAACCCCAAAATCTGCTCACAATCACCGCTAATTCTGGTTACTCAACGAAATGGAGTCGTTAAACGTATCGGGCACATCTAATTACTTCAAAACATCATCTCACCTTCAAAACATAGTCTGTTAGCATACTGGATTTCTGTCCCTCCATAGCTGCAGCCTACGGGGAAAAACAAAAAAAAAACTCTCAGGAAGGTGAGTGGAGTTGCAAAGAATTATTGTCCTAGCCAGGCAGGTAAGTGAATTGTATTATTATGACTTTTGCTGTTAGAGTACCTTCATGAAGACATCAATGTCAGGGTCTGGTTTGATCCCCAGCTCCTTTTCTCGTCTTGAAAGTTCACTTAGCACATCTGCGACCAACGAATTCCTTCCTCTTAATAGGCTCTTTTCCTATTACGCAAATATTATAATAACACTAGTTTGATTCTTTTTCGGTAAATAAAGCTATAGTTACCGTATCTTTCACCCACTCCTTGGCATCGAGCAGAGAAGTCGAGGGTCTCTCTCACAGTCATTTCTGCAATGTGCAGATCGTGCTGACTAATATAAGCAGATGTTCTCTGCGCCACGAATTCATTCATCCTATGTCCGTTGTACGTTACTTCTCCTCTCACCTGAAACATTCACACATCATTTGATTCAATTCATGTTTTCTTCGGTTTATAAATGGCAATATTAAGAAAGACAAATGAGGCTCGAGCTAGACAGATTGACTAACTCTTAGTGTTGAGTCCAATTTTCCTGTAAGAGCTAAGAGCAGAGTAGTCTTTCCAGCACCGGGCGGACCCAAAAGAAGTGTCATTCTGCAAAATGTCTATTCGTCAATCACCTGGAAGCTCTATTGTGCATATGTTAACAAGTTATATCAACGTTGCAACAAGGGGTATTTCAATTTGTCATGTTTACCTGCCAGGCTTTGTGATACCACTAACATCCTTTAGAATCGTCATGGTTTTCTTATTGCTCTGATACAAATGAAGGGACTCCAAAAGATTCTGCCAAATAGAAACTCCAAAAAAGACACATCAGATATAGATAAAACATATAATATGCTATTATGCGGTGAGTAGAGAAACAAGAATATGGATTTCAATTTATTCATTGAAATGTGTTGGTCAATACCTCGGCCATATTAGCTGTATAGTTGAAGAGCGTAGGTAATGCCCTGCTTCCAATGTATGCATCAACTTCCACATTAAGGTTCTCGAAACGGACTTCTATCTCAGGCAAAGTAATCCCTACCCTGATTACAAAAAGGAAACCGATTATACCCATATCTTGTTCCCATTGTTGAGTATTTAATTTAATTCACAAGTGAATAGAAAACAACAGATACCTATCAATCCTTTCACGAAGTTTATGCAAAAAGGGTTCATTGTCTTGGTCAGCAGCCTTCACAAGCCTGTCAAGCAGTTGTTGTCGTGTCCCCAGCTCCATATTTCTGACATCTACTTGGTGGAGAACCTCGTCTTCTCCCTTGGACTCTTTGAAGATAGATGTTCTTATGCGATCGTATGTGGGAAGCTTCTCTAAAGCTGCCCATTTCAGCGCCTCCTCGTCGTCCTCTTGCTGATGGTGTTGAGATCCAAAAACACTACTTGATCTTCCAAACAATCTGGTGCTCCCAGAACGCAGGCTCCCAGTCCATGTCAAACCTAACCCACTTTCACCCTCTAACGGTATAGCTGCAGCCATTCTGCTCTACTTATCTCCACACCCACACTCTCACTCACCTCCTAACAAATATTGCTGGTATAATTTCTACACTATAGTCAAATTTAAATGCCAAAATGCTTTATAGGACCACAAAGGATACCATCCTTGTGATCCACATTTCAAAAGAAATGAAGAATACAAAAAGTGTAGATTTTGTTGCTACTTATGATGAAGAACTAAGGTAAAGAGATGGAATGGGCTTGCAAATACAATTACAGCTCAAGTGCAGTGAGATAGGAGAAGTGGGGGATTATAAAGAGAGAGCCATGGATAGGACAACCAGAAGGATGTTATTGTTGGTTCCAAGACAAGGATACAGATCTTCTGAAATCTTTCTCTCCATTTGCTATCAAAATCTAATTCCCAAATCGAATCTCAACCACTATCATTGAATCCCAAGAAAAATATATTCGCCCAAGTATCTCATACAGTGAAATTACCACTAAATTAATAGAAAAGGAAGTGGATCCCGGTATAATATATCTCCCGACAGTGGCATTTGAGGAATATAGACAAGCAGCCTTTTAACTTGTAATCTACGCAATATCTTGTTTCCCTCCTCTTAGTCAGACTAAAGTTTAAATGTAGGTAGTCAACTCAACGGTCAATGTCTTTTAGTGGATGACTCCTCCCAGGTTGATGTGGGCAAGACTTATTTATCCAAACAAGATTTATTTGATTGCAACTAAAATAGATTTCTGTCCTATTTTAATTTTGTGAAAATCCAAGAATGATACTATATTACCACTTTGAAGAAAAACAAAATAAAAAGACAAACATAAGGTTATGGAGTGTATGGAAGTTTGATTTTCAGGGGAGAGTAGATCGTGATATAAAATTTAAAAGTACATAATAAAAGCTTTACAATAATAAGCAATAGATATCTCAATATATCTATCGTATATTTTTTATTAATTAAACAAATTTAAATAATTTTTTTTTTAAAGTCTGGTTTAAAATAAATTATATATTATTTTTTCATTTATTTATTTTATCTTCTCTTATCTCACATAAATTAAATCAATTTTATTATTTAAATTTTATTTTTCTACTTAAAAATTTTAATTGGTTCTAAGTAGTCATTAATTAATCATTTACACCTAAAATTTATTAAAAAATATTATTATATTCTCACTTTTTCTCCACCCTCCATTTCATAACCACTTAACCAACTCATCCTCAATTGTTGATTTCTCTCAACCAAACTTGATTGTCAACCATCCCATTCAAAATACTATAAATCCCCCTTTCATATGCCATTTTCAATAAATCATTATGAATGCAATATTACAATGTCATGTTGAGCACTTGTCATTCCTCCTTTCAATAATAAATTCTTCAAGTACAACAGTCATTGACACATCAAGAGTTTTGTGTAGGTGAGAAAATTTTAGTTTCTTTTCCACATCTTTTAAGTTTCCTTTGTGTTAGAAATCTAAAATAGATTGATAACCAAAGGAACTTTATGAGATAAATTCTAAGCTACATAAACTAGAAAGATATAAACAATGCAAACTAGTGACTCTAAGAGATATGCAATGTCAGAATGACATAAATGCATTAAGAGCTTCCAAGATGAAGAATGGATATGCAAGAGTATCCAAGAGTATGCTTGAATCCAAGCTAGGTAGTGAGTCTATAGAGAACTAGGGATAGAATGGAGGTGGAAAATCCAACCAATAGAGAGAGATCATCAATATTAAATGAAGTGATCAAAATAGTAAATGCTCCACCTTTTTAGGATGATGATACCTCATCACCTTACCTCCTAGTTATTAAATAATAAAACCACTTTATTATCCTAAGAAAGCTTAATAAAAGTGTAGGAAAAATCTATGACTATGGGAAAATGAATTAACCCACTAGGAAAATAAAAACCTACACTAACACCCCCTTAAGCATAGCTTAGGTGGGTGAAAAGATGATGGATTCTGAAAAATGAAGCCATGTTAGGTACCCATGTACATATAAAATCCCCCTAAAAAAGAAGAATCCCCCTCCCACATAAAGGAAGTATGCCCCCCATAATAGAGAGAAAGGAAGTGGAAGGACCAAGAACCCTCCCTCCCCCCCCCCAAAGAGATCCAATGATAGATGCTAAAAACTAGATATAGAATTTGGTTCACGATCGTTGAACAATGTTCCTCCCCTTAGGAAGAAACAAAACCAAAGATGTATGCAAGCTATCTTCTCACTCCTAAAAGGAATGTGTATTAAGAAAACTCAAAATGTATTTAGTCTTTGAACTCAAAGCAAGCATCTCCATGTTGATGTTGAAAGCTTTCACAGTCAAATCAAATTTTCTAGGCCACATTGTTGAAAATAAAAACTCAAAATATCCTAGACACTAATGTAAAACACAATCCAAAGAGTCAAGTATCTTATCTGAATATGTCTCCTCTAGATGTCATTCCAAAGTATCCACACTCTTGTCAAAGTGTGATGAATGATCATGTAGAGAATGAACAAGAGGGTCAGAGTGTTCCCTCACAACAATTGACGAAGAATCAACTTTGTCAATGAGAAGATGAATGCAATCAATAGTGTCTCCCAAATATGCAATATGTGACTCCATAAACAAGTCTTCAATACCTATCAAGAGATCATTCTACAAAGTTAAATTTGAAAGACTATGTATCTCCTACTACAACTGATGGATGATGGTCCAAGTAGTGAAAGGGAACTTGGTGTGTTCTATGTGATGTAGAGTATCCTTAGAAATAGTAAGACATATTAGTCCATATACCATGTCATTATTGTTAAACCATGCATTCTTTTTTCCATAGTCACTTGGCTCAGGAACAATTCCAAAGAGATAGGGTTGTAGATCCTACTACTCAAGGTAGTGTTTATTTATCCCTTGTTTCTAGGACAAATAGTTCTCTGAAGTCATTTTGACAAGAACATATGGAAATAAGTTTTATGGGACATGCTTAACCCCCCATAAATGGAGTTTTATCTCAATTTGTGATTACATAATGCCTGTATAATCCCCCATGTTGATCATACAAGTCTTAAATGATTATAAAAGACACCAAAATAAATTCCCCCTTTCCACTAGT
This sequence comes from Sequoia sempervirens, assembly GCA_007258455.2. Lineage (NCBI taxonomy): Eukaryota > Viridiplantae > Streptophyta > Pinopsida > Cupressales > Cupressaceae > Sequoia > Sequoia sempervirens. The sequence goes on from VDFB02042080.1 coordinate 7,512, forward strand.
TTTATAAATCAGCCCCTAAAGATTATAAGTTTGGTACTTTATAGTTTAGTGCATTTACAAAGATTTTTCCAAGTTACAATGCTCACTAGGCCCACAATGGCCAAAATTACAAATTCTAATACAAAATTAATCTAGTACAAAATATGGAAAAAACTAGTCTTGCAGCTATGTATTTTTATTCAATACCTTTCCAATGCCTCTTTGTTTCCGAAAAATGGAGCTCTTGGGCAAAATTTATAGCCTATTGAAGAAAAATGAAACAAACAACTTCAACCTACAATATTTAGCAAAATTTGAAAAAAATTCTTTTCAAAATCTTTGTGGATGGAAAGTGCCCATCTCCAAATTTCTGATAAGATCTTATTCGCTAAAATCCGACCAAAGAAAAAATTATGCAAGTTTGAAAAAAGGCCCAATTTGGCCTATATGAGGGCCTTAGTGGCCCCTAGGTGGCTTGCGGGTGGCATCGTAGGAAGCAGTGGCTATTGGGTGATGAGTGGGTGGATGATTTGGTGCTATAGTTATCAATTTTGTTGTAGTTTAAAACTTGTTATTATGGTTTTCGTTGACAGTCACAATTTTTAATAAAGTGGTTGTGGTTTTCAAGGAAACCACTAGCGGCTTGTATAGCTGTTATGGTTAGCAACTCTATAGATAGCTTAATAGTCATGGAGGCTAGTTATAGTGGAGGGCCCTATTGGGATCCACACTGCTATAGGCACTTGCAAGCGTTTAAGAACTGTAGTTCTTTTAAGTGCTTTTTTGTTTTGTTTTTTTTATTTTTTTTTACGACAGACCATAAGATACAATGACTGGGGGGCCATACGACATCCCAAGTATTTTATTTCTCAAAAGTACCTAAATCCAAATATAGGGTAAGTGCACAAATATGGGGGGCCAAAAAGGGGTCTTAAGTGGCCACTTTTTTCTAAAATTAAAAAAATACTAACCTTGGATGAGAAATTGAGGATAGTTACACTCAAAAATTTAAGATGCAATAAGAACAAGGGTCATAGTGCTCTAAATCTACTATTTTTTTTTTAAATGATAGAGATTAAGGGGTTGAAAAAGGGGGGTCACACAAATTGGTCCTAAATTTTCCAAAAAATATAACATAGCTCATTTTTTGTGGTCCCCTTAAAATGTTAACTTTTTTTTAGTACTTTAAAAATTTCTTCAATGATAAATTAGCTAACAACATGTAGTTTATGCTGGGTGATCCCATAATAGTGGTTTACAATTTTTGGCCAAACTGGACACTGAAATTATTATTTTTAACTAAATCTTCACATTCGGGCACCTATAGCGGCTAAACTCTGGGGAATTTGAAGATGGTGCAAACTAGAGTCTCATCAAATTTTGTCTTTAAATTCTAAAAATATTTTTTTCAAAATTTTTGGAATCAAATTTCACTTCTTTTTCCATCTCCCACAAAAATAGATTTATTTCAGAAAACAACATTTTTAAAAAGTGATGCACCATGCTTGTATACTTTTTTTCCATCGAAGGATAAAATTCTAATTCTCAGGATTTAGATTTGTAACTCTGATATCTAGTGCTTCATTTGTGGTTTAGATAGTTTTTATTGAATATTTTCCTTAATCAGTTTCAAAGTCAAACAAATTACAATTTTGGGCTAGCTATTATATATGTCGTAGCATTTTGTATATATTGAAATTCAAAAAAAAAATTGTTGGATCGAGGACTTCAATATCTGGTGCACTCATATTTTTCAAAAAAAAATTGATAATCTGTTATTTTTCCACATGTGCAGAACAAAGACCCTCATTTTAGATGAAAAACCTATGTTTAATAAAACTTAAATACATAACAAAACGAAACATATTAAAATTATATTCATTGGATAGCTTGTTATGAGGAATACCATAATCATTTGAAATAAATTTTAAATGAATTCATTTTGATCCCCCAAAAGGTAAACCAAAAGTGGTCTTTTATCAACATTTTGATAGGTGTAAAGGAGACTCTATTATAGGTATGGTTTAAAACTTCTGAGGTTCATCAAATTAGGTGATCTAAGATGATTTGATCAAGAGCCTCTTCCAATTAAGGTAAAAATGGAACTTTTTTGCTTTGAAATCATTTATTATATTTTTTAAAATATGTGATTTCAATAAAATTTAATTCACCTCTCAAATTATGAAATATATTGTATGATAGCACCACATAATTTTTTGATAATTTTTAACGAATATGTGATTTTATACTAATTTGCAAACTAATAAAAAATTATTTTTTTAATATGTGTAGAATAAAATTTGGTTTATAAAAATGTAATTTATTTGAAATTTCAATGAATAGTTAAAAAAAAGAAGTAAAAAATACCAAACATTAGTTTTTGAAAAAAAATGATACACCAACAAAGAAATTAAAGATGAAAGCCTTAACATAGTCAAAATGTGAAAAAAATTACATTGTTAAATATCTAAGAGAGTTTAACATTAACCAAGTGTTTGTTTTACTTGACCTTGAAACATGTGCAAACTTGATGGGGAGCATGAATGAGATTATGTGAAAATTTGTAGAGTATGCAAAAACACATTTTTGGGCATTGGAAAGGCAGTCCAAGCCTTTGGGTTGGAAATCTAAAGAAAATCCAAGCTAAAGGCTTGGGGATTCCCAAAGCAAGATAAAATGCAAGTGTGTTATAATGTGCTTGTGTTATGTCATAGCTTTGACATAACACGAGCACATTATAATGTGCTCATGTCATGTCACAGTTTTGACATAATACAAGCACATTATGAAGTGCTCGCGTCATGTCAACTTTGACATAACATAGGCGCATTATAATGTGCTCACGTCATGTCAACTTTGACATAACACGAGTGCATTATAACATGATCGTGTTATGTAATTCACATAATGTTACAAGCACATTATAATGTACTTGTGTTATTTTGAAGTTGTGACATAATGCGAGCATGTTATTATGTGCTCACGTTATGCCTCCCTTTAATTTGTTTTTGTGTATGTTTACATATAAATTTATGGTTTATGTATGTATGTTTGTGTTCTTGAATGTATGTATCTTTGTATGTATGAATGTATGCTAGTATGTATGTATGAATGTATATACATATATATATATATATATGTATATTTGTATGTATGAATGTGTATATGCTTATATGTATGAACATGTATGCTTGTATGTATGTATATGTAGCATAGAAAGAAGTACACCTTGCTTAACTTTGGAATAATTAATGATAAGTTGGACTTAACATCGCCTTGATCTAGTGGTGTGAGGTATTTTACACATCCACATTGGGTCTTGGGCCCTTGTAAACTGAATAAAATGCATGTCTTGTAAAGGTGTTGTAAATGACTTTCACACTTTTCTAGAATTTTATTAAGCATTTAAGTCTAATGGACCTATTTTTCCCTTAACTCAATATTGTAAAATATATTTAATTTCATTCTCACATTAATCTAGAAGGCTTGTAAATTAAACTTGATTTTAATCTAGTGTTGTAATGTGTTTTACACATTCACATTGGATCTTGTTCCTTTCTAGGCTATGTGGACCTCATTTTAATGTTGTAGAGTGTATTTAATCACACTTTCACATTGAGCTTTGTTTCCCTATCCCTAATTTCCATTTATATCATCATTAATAGTTTCCTATGACCCCATATTGTGCATCATGAGGCTTATTTTGATCAAAGAGCTAATAAAATCAACATAAAAACTAAAATTATTCACTCCTCGACATCCCAACTGGAAAAAGAGACCCTGTGGGACCCATTCACCACTTTGGGTGAATGAGTCCCATCCAAGTGGGGTCCATTCATCCAAGATGGTGAATGAGTCCCATTTGAGCTATTTTCGAGGTTTTAGTGAGAAAAATTAGGTTTTAAGTTTAATTTTTTCTTCAATTTCAGCCCTGGGGATCAAATTAATGGGAATTTGAGTGGATTGCCTATATAAAAAAACTTCTAATCATTATTTCATTCATTCATTATCCATCTAAAGTCAAGCAAGATAGGGTTTAGCATTTTAAGTCTTCACAAGGACATCAAGATAGCTTTCTAAGGCATTTAAGGATAGATTCTTCATCCATTGTTGCAACAATTCAAGATCCATCCTCATGGAAATTTTATAATTGAATTGTTTCATATTTCATGCTTCATTATCTTATTTCATCATTTTGGTTTAATTACCTACAAGGGGTTTGACCAAGGCAAACCCCTATTCCCTAACAATCAACACTTCTCTCTCTTTCCTTGTGTGATTGCAAATCTAGGTACTTTGAAGGTTTGGAGATGACTGAAGGATATATTTCAAACTTGTTGAAGTCATCTCCCTATTGGAAAATTCAAAATCTACACAAAAATTCACTTATAGTGTCGAAAGTCAGGGTTTCATATTCAAACACTTGGAGGTACAAAAAGAGTAGACCGAGAGCTACATATTCCAATTTTGAGTTTTCAAAAAAGGAAAAGTGGACTCATTTTCCATTAGTGGTGAATGAATACAACTCTACCTATTTTTCAGATATTTTTATAGATTTGCATACCCATTTGCTCAAAACAGGCTCTAGTACAATTTTCCAGAGCTGGGACTGATTCACCCAAAATGGCGAATGAGTCCCAATAGGTCAAAATTTTAGGATCAATAGAATTTCCAGCCTTCATTCCATCCTGTACAAGTTTCCAGGTGCACACTTTCTATTTTACTTTCCTATTTGCATTTCTACTCATCTTTCTATGTCTTTTTGCATATCATAGTGTGTTTTCAAACATCTTGCATTTTCCAAGTTTACACTTGGTGGTGAACCCCTCATTCAGCCTTTTCTAATCCCAAACCCTATCTTAGGATACCTTATTTTCAGATCTCTCACATCCTTCATTGGGTTGAAATATCTAAGGTACCCTTGAGTGTGGATATTGTAAAATTAGATCTCTCCTTATTCCATCTTGTGGACAAGGAAGTGAAGCATCCATTTTCGGTGCCCACAGTATGTATATATGTATTCTTGAATATATGTATATGTATGTTTGTACATGTATGAATGTATGCTTGTATGTATATACATGTATAAATGTATATATGTATGTCTGTATAGTTATTGTGGCATCCATTTCCTTAGAGCAAGTATTCACTAGATTAAGAGTGGTCCTAAAGTGGATTTAAACAGTGTGTCAAATTTATACACCAAAATGGTCAACTTGAAGCTTTAGAGTATTGATTTTAAGGTATTAGGCTGAGCCTTTAGGGTATAGGGATGAGGTTTGAAGGTGTAGGGTTTATGGTTTAACGTATAG
>VDFB02042081.1:0-26863 GCA_007258455.2 Sequoia sempervirens
TTGTTTGTAGATTCGAATGTCAAAGACAAAATAAAACAAACATTGTGCTTGTTTTTTAGATTAGCAAACATTTAACTTTGGTGTACCTAAAAAGAACATTCATGTCTTCTTTACTTGATTATCTTTGCAGAATGGTAGGTGAGTATGCTCTCACTTGGTGAAAACCTCGTGACCAGAAAACCAGACCCATTCTTACCTGTTATTACCCTGACTTGGTATATCGGAGTATCCTCTCCCCTCATGCTTTCGGGCGATCTTGGGTGTAAGAGAAACGGTTACCAACTCTAGAAATTGGGCCTGCCTGGGGATTTCATCACCCCAACATGACTCAAATTGGAAATGGAGCTAAATCCAAGCTACCCCCGACCGGTATATAAATGTAAACCTTAAGGGAAAACCTAAGGTTTCTTGTGAGGATGTGTCATACGGATGGAGTTGTACTCCCTTAAACCCTGTTAAGCTTAACCTCTTCAGGCTGGAGTGCCACCTTAATGGTGATTAATCTCTTGCCCCATGTATGGCCACTCAAACAGGGGTCCCTAACTAAAAAATCTTGTATAGAAAGCCAAAATCCTTCTATTTGCTAGCGCAACACCGGTCGGTGTGAAGGCATCCACACTTTCACAGTTTGTAGTAGAAGTGATCAGCTCGCCATGGGAGTTTCATGGGGGTTGGAAGCTTGGTTGGCCTAAGAAGAGAGTGCACTGTAAGGGGGAGCCTATGCAGCCAAGCTTCTGAATTCACACGCTATAGATATGCGGTTGGGGAAACCCGCGTGGAATCTAGCGAATATTGTCATGGCCTAACCTAGGATTGTGCTTATATGATGTGTGTTTGGTTACATTCAAAACGCTTTGTTTGTCAAGTGTCTTCTGGTTCTATCATAGTTCAAAACAAAACATTCTCCAAATAGATCAAAATTTCCATCAAAACGATAAGAAAATCATTTTGAAATTAATCTGAGTCGCATCTCTCGAACCGCAACTGATTTTCTGCAATGCAACTGCTCTGTTAAACTGCATCTGACACTTAGAACATTGCATCTGTAGACGTCACGATGCATTTGAACATTGAAAAGCCACATATGCTAAATCAAGTTGCATTTGATAGTCCAAAAGCCGCAATAAAAAAAATGAACTGCATTTGCTAAACTGTGACGCATTCGCAGCTTCAAACGATGCATTTTCCTGTCAAAATTTAAAACTTCACATTCAACACCTGAGATCTTCAAATTGTCAACCATTGGTCAACCATTGTTTCCAGGGAGATTCTGTCAGAAACAAAACTTGAAATTTCTCAAAGTCTTGACCATTAGTTTGCATTCGTCACCATAGTTTTCATACTTCATTCTTTTTCGTTGCATACATTTGGCATTAGATTACCCCTAGGTTCACATTTTGCATACTTAGGATTAGGAAAATCTTAAGCACGCTTTGCAAATTCATTGTTTTCAAAATTAGGCCCTCTTGGACTAAGTTATCAAACCCCCTTTTTAGTCATTGTCCTCTTTTGTGAGATTTTTTCCAACTCAAAAGTCTAGTTAGGAAAACTCACTAGTCATTTAGACCTTGTCACCTTGTCATTTTCAACAAAGTCCTTTAGCAATCAAAATCAAAAACAAAGTTCGAGCTTAGAAGTGCTTAGATAACCTTGTCTTACATTGCTACACATTGCATATCCTATTGATGAAAATCCAAAAACAATAGTCATTCTAGTCGTCATTTTGAACTTAGAATTCATGTAGTGTCATACTTGCATTTAGTTGTCATTCCCATTTGAGCAATCTCATTTATGGTCGAAACTAGACTTCAAAAACAAAAGATACAAATGGAAAACTTTTGACAAGACCCCACATTTACTGTCAACAATCCTCCACATGACCCAAACTGGACCTTTTATGATCCATTTTCCAATTTAGACAATCAACCTCCAATGAAAATGCAATCCTCATCAAACAGTCCATTCGAACCATTCTTGCAAAAAGATGAAAATGGCCAACTACTTGAGGAAAACTTAGAGGCATTGGCACAAGACCCAGAGGCCTATCAACTTGTTGAAACAATGGTCCGTAATGACAAAGACAGATTCTTAGCTATGCTCTTGAGTGAAGGAGCTAAGTTACCACAAGGATTTGATGTTAACATGCTAAATTTGACACCTCCTGACCCTAATGCCAACAATGCACATAACATGTCACATAGTGGTCAACTTCCAAATACTACGAGCAATACTTCCTTTGGGACCACAACGACAGTGCATACCACTCCTAATGTCCCAAACACCGCCAACATCCCCAACACCACAAATATCACAACAGTCAATGCCACAACAATAAATGCCACGGGGGCATCATCAAGTCACAACAATCTCCCCTTGACAGCTCCATCTACTACCATGAACATAACTTTGTCATATCCGTCTAGTGTTATTTCACAAAATCTTTCGGGAGGAGGCACAAGACGTGTATTTATCCAAGGACAACAACAAAACGTTAACATGACAACATAGTCAAATGTCATTTCCTCCCAAGGTACAAACACAAACGTTCCCCTTGTACAAAATCAACAATTTACACAAGGTGGCCAAATAACACAACCCATGACATCATTAACACACCATAACATCCATGGTCATAACATCCCCCAAAAAATGACACACATGGCTGGGGGACACATCCCAACCTACTCATCTAACATTCATACTCATCAACATGCACCCAATCATAACTTCCAATACCAACAACATGTCAATCCGCACACGTCATACATACCACAACAATCCATACCACCACAATACACCAATATTCACGCACAACAAATAGGAAAATATGGTGTACTAGGTAATCCAACGTACAGAAACATAAACGACCCTATGGTGGACGCCCTCAAAACAAGAATGAGGGATGTAGAGAAAACTATCCAAAACATGTACATTTCAGGCAAGAAATCAGAAATATCATATGACCTGAATGTATACCCATTCGACAAGAGCTTATACATGCCTCCATTTCCGCCAGGATACGTGTCACCCAACTTCACAAAATATAGAGGCAAGACAAATCCCATTGAGCATGTTCGCGAATTTGCAACCAATTGTATGGACATTGCCTATGAACAAACATACTTGATGATACTTTTTTCTAAAAGTCTGGCAGGTCAAGCCCTTGAATGGTTTTCAACTCAAAAGGATATCTAGACATGGGATGAGCTTAAACAAAAATTCATAAGAAATTATGCATACAATATCAACATGGATACCTCTATCACTAGCTTGTGCAATCTCACGCAAGAGGATGCTGGTGAGACATTTATCCCATTCTTTCAAAAATGGAGAAGCCTCACTAGTCGATGTCACATTGACATCCCTAAAAGGGAAAAAGTCGATATGTTTGTCCAAAGACTTCTAGGGCCCCTAAAATTTGCATTGCAAATACATTGTTGCACAAACTTCACAGAATTAGTTGAAAAAGGGGTCCAGATTGAGAAAGCCCTTATCGCAAAGGGAGAACTGAGATATGGTTCCAAAAACACAAATGTCAATCCACCCACTGAAAAAAACAAATATTGGGTTAAAAATAAGCATGTTACAAATGACGGTGTTGTCGACGCCAAGACTACAAACACTGTAGGTCCTGTATTGGCCTTGAAAGGAGTTCAACAACAAAATAAACCAACAACAACATTGACACCTCCTCCCAATACTTCTTCAAACAACCAAAGCGGTCAAAACAATTAGAGACAATACCGTCAGATGAGACAATTTCCTAGGGGTCGCACATACACCCATTTGGGTGAACCCATTAAAGAAGTCCTTAGGAAATGCCTCTAGCATGGGGTCATCATACTTTCGGAACCAAAACCGTATGACCTAGGACAATTCAAACCATCATGGTGGAATGACAATGCACTTTGCGAATACCATCGAGCATAAGGGCATACAACCTCTAACTGTCGACAATTGAAAAACATAATACAAGATCTTATCGAAAGTCGCACCATTGAAGTAGGTGGATCACAATTCGCCTCCAATTCAGATCATACTATCCACAAGAATCCACTGCAGGACCATGGTTCTCATAATGCTTCCACGTCAGGTCCATAGAATCAAGCTAACTTCACCCAAGTCAAGTATGACTATTCTGGTGGACCTATTATAAACAATGTCTGAACTGACAATGAATACATCAATACCATTACGATCAGAAGAGCACCCCAATGTAATGCTACCACTCGCAGTGGCAAGGTCACTATAGCTAGTCCACCTCTCGCTAGACAAGCCAGAATCACCATATCGGGCCCGTCTGCTAAACAGACACAACCTGGCCCATCTGCTAAACAACCAGAACCTGTCCCGACGACAAAGCAATGGAAACCCAAAAGTTAGTTCAACCTCATTGACTAGCTAGGAAAGAATCCTATACAAATCTCTATCCTCGAGCTGCTTCGTATCTCTCCCGCACACAAATATATCCTAGATAAAACCCTGCTAGAGTTGTTGGTCCCCAACGACATTAATGTCAATCAATTTGAAACCATGGTGGGATATCTTACTACGCCTCACCACGTCACCTTCTTGAATCAAGATTACTCATCACATAAAACCAACCACAATGATGCATTGCACATAGAAACTTTTGTCCACAAGCACAAAGTAATACAGATTTTAGTAGATGGTAGAGCAGGATTGAATATATGCTCTCTCAAACTGGTTAAGGCTCTAGGGTTCTTTGATGCATGCATAGACCCAATGAAAAGTATAGTGATCAAAGCATACGACGATGAGTAATGCTCTTCACGTGGCATTATCTCTCTCCCTAGCAGAGTGGGACCAATCATTGTGGACATGACTTGCCAGGTCCTAGATTTGGAACTACCAGATAACATCTTATTAGGCCATCCATGGATTCATGCCTTAAAAGCCATTCTGTCCACATACCACCAATGCCTCAAGTTTCCATTTGATGGCACATAAATAACCAGATATGGAGACCCTGACCCATTCCAATATTGTACAAACTTAAGGGGTATCTCTGAGAACTGAGTACCTATTAACCGAGAAGCACCTGACTCCTCGTTATCCAAATATATCGACCCATCCACACTCACGCCATCTTCCAAATATGCTCCATCCACATCTTCAGCCATACCACCACCATCCACTAGCCCTAATACTAAATCCATTGTCAAAATACAAGACCTTGGCTGTGGAGAATTCAAACTGCACACAACATACAGCATAACAACAATGCCCAAGTCTCCAAAGGACTATGGTTAGCCATGTTTCAGAATGGAACCTTAGGAAACTTTCAAAGTTCCACTGAAAATAGTTTTTATCAAGTGGGGAGACATGAGTAAGGAAGACCTCACTGACGTTACAGGATGGATCTACAAGGATACTGTCACCCTACCCCCATTACCAGTTCAAAAATATGGCAAGGGTTTTGACATCATGAGGGCTAAACGCTACGATGGTACTAGTGGCCTAGGAAAAAATAAAACTAGCTGGAGGGATCCCATAGAAACTTTTAAAATTTTGAAATATCTTGGATTAGGGTTTGAATCACCTGACAATGATGATCGTCATACCTCTGGACTTTAAAATGAGTGAGTACATGCTTCGGATAGTGTCGATACTACTAGGGAAACCCTCACCGATACTGACACCCATGAGTGGGAATTTGGCTCAGAACGATCCCTAAGTGACTGTTGTCTTGATGATTTGTTTGTCGAACAAGGGGAACTAACCTCTGAACAATGGTTTTGGAAAACATTCAAAATTGAACAAGCACCAAATGGTCAACATCCCATTATCATTCCCCATGACGTCCCACACCCATCATCTAAATCCATTCCATGCAATCCATCTGAGGCATCAGCCGACAGTGACAATCAGGGCTCTACAACCTTCACTCCTTATTTTGACAACGAATATGACACTAGTGAAGGAGAATATTGGATAGAGTCTGATGTCGAGTTGGATGATGATAATCTCATCTACAACATCACTGAACATGTCTGCATGATGTCCGCATCCTCACCCCAATTCACCAACATCGACGATGGCATTACCTTAGTTCACCCTGAGCTAGTCGATTGGGACCAATAAGGACTGCCGGTTCTGGACACATTTCAGAATGATGAGGCAATTGTTGAATTCATGGGATTACAAGAAGGCATACCCAGTGGGGACCACAAATCAGGATTCGCCATTGATTTAGACTACATGACATACTTCGGTGAGACTGCTCCATCCTCTAGTCATAAAAGTAAAAGTAAAAAATGAAACGTCTCTAGGTGAAAACCGAAAGGCACCTCTTGACGATAAAATAGTAAAAATAAAGGACGTATCTACAGGTGAAAACCTCTCTAAGGTGCCCAAAGATGGAGGAATGGACTTTCTCTCCATGCAATAGGAGAAATCGGCTATGCTTATTGATGACAAAATAGAGGATAACATTTCAACTGCAGAAGACCCCAAGATGGTCCTATTTGCTGCATCATTGACTAACGAAGAGAAACCAGAATTTCATAAATTCTTTGCAGAATGAAAAATAAATTTCACGTGGTCCTATGCTGACATGCCAGGATTGGACCCAGAACTGGTTTTACATCATCTGCCACTATTACCTAATGCTAAACTAGTCAAGCAGAAGTTGCACAAAATGCATCCCTAAGTTTCCCTATTGGTCAAGGCCGAGTTAAAGAAATTGTTAGATGTCGGATTCATAAGGTCTATTGACTACACTAAATGGATTTCTAATCTGGTCCCAGTGACAAAGCCAAATGGGTTGATCTGTGTATGTACAGACTTCTGAGACCTAAATAAAGCATGTCCAAAGGATGACTTTCCCTTGCCAAACATTGACATCATAATGGACCTTACAGCAGGATATGAGATGCTATCCCTCATGGATGGTTTATCTGGCTATAATCAAATCTGCATTACTCCTGAGGATCAACATAAAATGGCATTTACTTGCCCATGGGGTACATACTATTAGAACGTCATGCCCTTTGGTCTCAAAAATGCAGGTACCACATACCAAAGGGCTATGACCACAATCTTCCATGACATGATGTACAAAATAATGGAGGAATATGTAGATGACCTCTTGGCCAAATCAGCAATAAGGAAAGATCATTTGAAGGTACTCGACACAATTTTCAAGAGACTTGAAGAGTACAAAGTTTGATTAAACCCTAAGAAGTGTGTTTTTGGGGTCACATCAGGTAAACTCTTGGGGTACATAGTTTCCCCAAGAGGCATAGAGGTCGATCTGGCAAAGATCAAAGCAATCATAGACATGCCTCCGCCCAAAGGAATCAGTGAACTCAGAACTCTGCAAGGTAGAGTACAATCTATCCGGCATTTCATAACCCAATTGGCAGATAAGTGTCATCCATTTCAATATCTTTTGTGCAAGGGTATCCCCTTTGTATGGATGGATAAATGTCAAGAGGCCTTCTAGCAAATCAAAGATTACCTGCTGTCAACACCAGTCCTCATGCCTCTTATTCATGGAAAGCCATTAATTCTATACATGTCAACTACTAGTTCAGCACTGGGGGCATTGCTGGAACAAAATGACCATGAAGGAAAAGAAAGAGCAATCTATTACATCAGTCGCACACTGATAGGGTATGAGTTGAACTACACATACATTGAACGTGAATGCCTCACTGTTGTCTTTGCATCCCAAAAAATATGACACTATATGCTCAGTCATCAGACACAGTTGGTCACTAAGATTGACCCATTGAAATACCTCTTAAGTCAGGAAACATTAACAAGTCGACTGGAAAAATGGGTCATGATACTAAGCGAGTATGACATACAATATGTCGAGCATAAGGCAATAAAAGGGTAGGTAATAGCAGATCAGCTGGAAGATGCACCAATCCAAGTCACTCATCCACTAGTAACTGATTTTCTTGACGAGTCCATTTTTCATGCGGAACTGGCGGCACCATGGAAGCTATATTTTGATGGGTCTCATACTGGTCATGGCTCAGGCACTGGAATCTTGTTTATCACACCATAGGGGGATTCAATTCCTAAGTCATTTAGGATCGCTTTCCCTTGTACAAATAACATTGCCGAATATGAAGCACTAGTAACAGGTCTCAAGTTGGCAATCAAATAGAAAATTCAGACGTCGCTTGTATTCAGGGATTCCCAGCTCATGATCAACCAAGTGAATGATGACTATGAAACAAAGGATGAGAAGTTTCTTCCCTACAAGAGGATGGTGGACAGTTTCCTGACATACTTCCAATTGATTTCTTTTGAACAAATCTCCAGGGCACAGAATAAGGTAGTTGATGTAATGGCTACTATTAGTTCTCTCTTGGATATCCCTAAAAATGAGTCACAATTTGAGTTCTTAGTAGAACAGCTCTTGATACCGCCGTATGATATCCCAAAATCAGAAATGGTTTGTGAACTTGTTGGTCCCAACTCTCCTTGGTATCAGGACATTTACAACTACCTAAAATCTCAAACCCTTCCACCGAACTTGTCTAATAACCAAAGGAAGTCCATTAGGAAATCTGCAAGGTATGCCATTGTCAGTGACACCCTTTACCACCATAGTTTTGACGATACCCTCCTTAGATGTCTTGACACCGACGAAGCATGTATGAACTTACGAGAAGTGCATGACAATATATGCAGATCTCATTTGAGTGGTCCTACTCTAGCTAAGAAAGTAATGAGACTCAGGTGGCCGACAATGGAAAAAGATGCAATTGAATATGTCAGGACTTGTCGCAAATGTCAAATTCACAGTGATTTGGTCCATGCTCTGGCACAAGAACTTTGGCCGATCACTTCTCCTTGGCCCTTTGCTTAATGGGGACTCGATCTCGTGGGTAAGATTCATCCAACCTCATCCAATGGCCACAAATTCATTATTACCGCCATTGAGTATTTCACAAAGTGGATTGAAGCCATCCGATTGACATATATTACTAGCAAGCAAATATCAAAGTTCATCCTTAATTACATCATTTGCCGGTATGGCCTTCCACGATCCATCATCACTGACAACAGACATCCGTTTAAAAACTAAGATGTACAGGAGTTATGTGAGCGATTCCATATCCAACACCACTTTTCATCTCCATACTACCCACAAGGAAATGGTCAAGCTGAAGCGTCCAATAAAACCATTGTCAAAATTCTCAAAAAGACTGTCAATGACGCTGGCCGTGACTGGCACATACAACTCAACCCTACTCTGTGGGCTTACCGAACTAGCATTCGTATGCCTACAAGGGCCACCCCATTTTCCCTAGTCTTTAGTGTTGAGACCATCTTACCCATTGAGGTCGAAATTCCTTTGCTACGAGTCTCCCTGAAGGGTCTAACTAATGAAGAGGAGTACCAACAATCACGCTTGCATGAGCTGGAAATGCTGGAAGAAAGAAGAAAAAATTCACTGAACCATCTCTAAGCATATCAGAACCGTCTTTGTCATAGCTACAATAAAAAGGTTATGGTAAGAAAGTTTGACATTGGCAACCTAGTTCTCATGCAGAACCCTAAGAACTGAGCAGACAGAGAAAAGCCAAGAAAATTTGAACCAAACTGGCTAGGTCCATACATTATCATATCTTCTTTTGGTTCTGGAGCTTATCAACTGGCAACTCCAGATGGAGAACAACTGACAGAGCCCATCAACAGTCTACATCTCTGAAAGTTCTACGCATAGCATCAGAGGACTGAGTTGCAAACCATAAAATCCAAAAAAAAAAAATTAAAAAATTAAAAAATCGTCACCTTGATGAAAACTTGGCAAACAGGCGCTTTAGACAGGTACCATGGTGAAAACCTAGCAAACAGGTGCCATGCATAATCAATCGTTGCTCTGCCATCTATTGTCACTTTGTCTAACTTGGCCTAGGATGAAAGGTATTTTCGCCATTATTCTGCAAATCGCCACCACATCCTACCCTACCTGTCATAGTAGATAAATGATTGACAACAAGTCTTGATGATCATCCATCTAGTAAACCAGCAACATCCCATCCATATTCCCTACAAACCGCCAAGTCTTGGACCTGACTGGGGGCAAAATCCTTATCATGAAACTGTAGTGGATGTCACACATGATCTTGACAATTGGAAAAAAGTCCTAAAAAAAGACAAAAAGACAAAAACATTGCAAAAAGTCCTAAAAAAAGACAAAAACATTGCAAAAAGTCCTGAAAAAAGATAAAAAAATTGCAAAAAGTCTTGAAAAAATGACCAAAAACATTGTAAAAAGTCTAGAAGAAAGACCTAAAAATCATAAAACGTCATGAAGAAAACCACAAATAAAAACATCAGACTGCTCGAAAAGTGCAAACACATTGTCATCTCTTGTCAAAGTCAGTCATATCAATCAGTCTTTGTCATTTGTCTAAACTACGTTGTCTCTGCGCATTTGCTACGTAGGCAAGACTCACACTTGAGTCCCTGAGACATTAGGTCAGTCCATTTAGGTTTGTCAAAATAAAATCATGATGCAATCTTTGATCATCAAGACAAAGTCATTGGTCGTGTTGAACTATGAGGTCTCTGAGTGTATGATGTAGGTAAGGCCATCTGTCGATGAGCCCCCGAGGCCACACTAGGTCAGTCCATTAGGGTTCATGACACCACACTAGCACACATGTCCAAAAGTCTTCAAGGAAACACAATCCTTCCCCAAACGAATGAAACTCATCAAGCAAATCATGACAATCAGTTATTTCAATATGTCAACTTCATCAACACGTCAATCATATCATCATGACAATATCGTCATATACTCAAACACAAGTCAGACTCGAGCAAAGCAAGTCAAATCATCATAACCTGTCAAACTGTCAAACTTTAGGTTAATCTTTAGATGAGTCCTTCTGAATGATAACCTCTATCATTTATGCCTTAGGATGTGTCTTTCCTAGGCATCGTCATTGTCAATCAACATTTTGAGTGATCCTCTTGACATCTAAGGATCACTCTTCATGACATCAGTATTCTTCAGATGTGTCCTTCTGAAGAACAAAATCTGTCATTTATGCCTTAGGATGTGTCCTTCCTAGGCATTGTCATCATTTAGAGGGACCCCTTATGACTATTAGGGATCAAATCCTCTTGACATCGACATTATTCAGGATGTGTCCTTCCTGAATTCAGCAATTCTTGACATTTTTCAAGATCGTCAAAACTTTAAACATTTCGACATCTCGACATTATCAAACATGGCATCTTGGCATCAGAACAATGGATATCCAGACGCACTTGGCAAACACTTGACAATTGTCTTTTAGTTTTTATCATGATATTAGTTTTTCAGTGAGATACCACTAAGCAGGATTTAGAGAAGCAGCAATGTATCATGTCAATTGACACGCATGACTACTAGTTTCTCAGTGAGGTCCTAATTTTGGGATTTAGAAAAATAACGACATATCATGGTAAGGGCTCTCTTTTTTCTTTTTTTACATTTTGACAATCATGCCACTAGTTTCTCAAGGATGTCCTGGAAACAGGATTTAGAGAAGCAGTGATGTTTCATGATTTGTCCTTGTCTTTTTCTGCATGTGATTGATTATGGAAAAAAGACTGGGGCAATCACGCTCTTAGTATGAGTCATGATCATCCTTGTCTGTGACTGTTTGTTTTACGTGATGGTACGACCTTGCACACCTTGATCTATGTCATATCATGGTGTTTCTTGGCCATTACAATATTCTGCCCAATGATGATTAAGAGCAATAAATATTAAAGTCCTACAGTAAGGTTTTTAAGGATTTGGTCTAGGAATTAACATGCATTTCCATTTAGTTAGGTCTCCTCCTTTTTGGTCTGGTCATCTTCTCTCATCAGTCTTGTCGTCTTCTCTTGTCCATCTCACGATGATATCCTGTGACATCCAAAAACATAAGTGCATACATGATCATATAAACATTGCATTAGATCCATACATAGATCATCCATGGCATCAAATCATATACATAAACATTACATTAAACATAATCATTGACATTGCATCTTTTACTAAAATACAGTAGGAACATCATTATTATCATTATCATCTCACATAAGTAAGCATGGCATCATCATAGCATCAAAATTACAAATAAGCATCATATAGAGGACATCACATCATATGCATAAAACAAAGAGCATCACATAACACATGTAGGTCACATCAAAATTGCATCATCATATAGTATCATCTTAAAAATGTACAATGTCATAGGATAAAGTCATGGGATATCCCAAAAATGGAGCTCGCAGGCTCAAATAATATACATAGTGTGTAATAATAAACAAATGCCCCTAGGGTAGACTCTCATCATCCCCTCGTGGTGAAGAATGTGGTGGCAAAAATTCTGTCACTAGCACTGAAAAAATAGGAGGACCTGTCGCAACCTTTGCCTGTGCCACTAATAGAGCTGCAAAGGATAGTGTCATCTCAACTGTAGGGGACATCTGTGATGTCACTGCTACTTGACTCTGAGCACTAGATGGATCACCAACTAGTGGTTGTACCTATCCTGACCTCTACACTGAACCAGTCGACCTAGGACTGTGAGTATGTCAGAGCGAATGATGTGACCTATGCCCTGAAGTGTGCCTTGTAGAGGTAGACCCTCCGACACTAGTATGACTCCTGCTGCCAGTAGCACTGCCTGATCTACGGCCACTACCTGTCCTCGACTGTGAACATGACAAATTCGGATCCCGTCACTCTAGGGGCACTACCTGCTCGTACAAAGTCCTGTACTAGCCCAGTCTTGTGCTCACCTTAGCCAACTCCTGGGCCATATCCCCCATGGGTCCTGAACATAAAGTCACGAACTCTGTACACCACTGGGCCGCATCCTGCTGGCGGATCACTGCCTGATCTCACTCTACCCGAGCTACCTCTAGCTCTCTCTGTAGTGCCCTGACATGTGCCAAGCTGGCATCCAATCTTTGCTGAAGGTCTACCACCCTTTGATCTACTGTAGCATCTTCGGGTAATCTGGAGGATGGTATCTCCTCTCCCTCCACCATCCGCCATCTGAGAAGTCTCTCAGCCTCATCCATGGCGTCATCCTTGTCATCATCATCCTTTGCCTCCTCCTCCTGCCCAACCATGTCCACCTCCTCCTGCCCGACCACGTCCACCTCCTCCTCCTAACCTCCCACGGCCAACTCCTCCTCCTGCCCTCCCACTGCCACCTCCTCCTCCTGCCCGACCATGCCCACCTCCTCCTCCTAACCTCCCACTGCCAACTCCTACTCCTGCCCTCCCACCGCCACATCCTTCTCCTGTCCTCCCTCCTCTCTCTCCCCCTCCTCACCAACCTCAGGGATAGTGTCTAGTGCTACCCTCGCCACACGTGGACGCACTCTCCGGGCCTGTCTCTGCCCATCCCGTCATCATCTCCGGCCATCTCCACCATCATCTCCATCTCTGCCTCCATCTCCACCCCTACCCCCATCTCTACCTCCGTCTCCACCCCTACCCCCATCTCTACCTCTGTCTCCACCCCTCCCTCCATCTTCACCCCTACCTCTGCCTCTCCCTCTGCCTCCATCTCTGCCTCTGCCACCTCGCTTGGCTCGTGGCACCCACAGAATAACTGACCGTCTATCCACTGGTGCTGGCCCATCTGGATTCATCAAAGGCACTGGTCTATGTGTCTACCACCATAAATCATAAGCTGTAGTTGTACCAGGATCCGCTGCTCCTCCCCTCCAACCCCAGGCCTGGGCTACTAGCCCGTCTATCTGCTGCTCTGTGAATGCCACTAGGATCATTGGCCCCCACACGTACTCCCTAGATGATTGAGCATACTCCGTTGTCCCTGCGGGAACATCATGCTACTCTCCAAACTGTCTCAAAACATGCTGTGGAAAGTACATCTCAATAATTAGGGACGTCTGTACTGTTCGGCCAATCAGGTACCTGAACTGCCTGCACAGACTCAAGTGCTCATCCTCGTCATCCCACTGACCACAATCTCAGTACGTTCTCTAGATAAAGGATATCATCATGTTGATACTATGCCGCCATCACCCTGTCTTGCCCATGTGGGTCTACTATAACGCACCTGCATAATAGTACACATAGGGCATACCATCGGCCAACTGCGGTCTCTCAATAGGAGGTCGAAATATCGCAATGTGCTCCCAAGCCCAGATCATCATCAGGGTCATCCCATAGGAGATGCTCTCTCCTCTCCTATACACAACATCATGTAGCTAGTGATAAAGTGCCCCCAGTAAACAAGGACCCCAAGCGTAAATAGTATTGTCTCGCCTCATGCCCACCGAGATGTCTCCCTAGCCAATAGGGAACCCGTGTCCCCGCCGGTCAGGAACCAAAATACCTACAATCATAGTCACCAAGAATACATCGAAGCACCCGTAGTGCTCTGCCATGAACTCCCATCGGATCTCATAGCCCTGAATCCCCAGTCCTGCACCTTGATCTCGATAGTAGGCACGGAAAGTCTGGTCGCCGTGCTGAGGGTCATAGATGATCCGATCCCCGTGAATCGACACTCGCAAAATACGGTAGAAATCCTCTAAGGTGATGGTAGCCTCACCCATCGGCAGGTGGAAGGAGTAGGTCTCTGAGTGCCACCGCTCACATAATGCCATCAGCAGACCCCTGTTTGCCTGAATGGCAGGCATGAATGCAACATAGAATAAACCCATTCGCATCAATCACCGCCGCTCTCGCGGGCCCAACTGATCGGTGAACCGAAAGGTGGTCGGTCTGCTCTCTCTCATATAGATAGGGGCAAGCTGCCTCTTGCAAAAGATGAACAATCCATTAGTACCTTTTGGACAACTGTCAGCATCATGAAAAGCATCTAAGGATACACAAACATAGAAATCAAATGTCGTCAAGGTAAATTGCAAATGCGTCACATTCAGGCAATTGTGTCACAAAACGTCAATTGCGTCGTACTGTACATCAAATGCATTTCAAAACAACAAATGTGTCGCATGTTCCTGCTTGCATTGTGGACTGTGAGGAATGCGTCACATTATGGTAGTTGCATTGCAAAAACACGATTGCGGCATTGAAAACAGCGAGTGCGTTGCAATATGACAATTGCGGCGTTCCAACATGTAGTTGCGACACGATAAGTCAAATGCATCACATATATTGTCAAATGCGGCACGACCGGCTGCTCTACCCTAATTTGTCTTGGCACTTGCGTCGCGACACATCAAATGCATTGAACGTGCAGATGATTGCGGCTTACGCGAACGCAGTTGCGTCGCGGCGCAGACATTGGTGGTCCTAGAAACTTAAATTTGGCATGCAAAATGATAAAATGACAAAGTGAGTTAAGGGTACATACCGCTGGCTCTGAGCCCTCTGGCCGCCTAAAGGTCCTCACAATCTCCCCGCGGTGCTCTGACACTAGAATCACCATCGTCGCTGCTATGCCTTTCGCTCTGAGCTCTCCAATTTCGCGAGGTAAATAGTGAAAATAAATTGATTTTTACCCCTTTTTCAACCTATTTATAAGGTCAAAATGACATTTTTCTCAGGTGAGTTACTACTAGAGGCTCATTTGACCACCTTTGACTTCCTCGTTAGTTGTGTTAAACGTGTCAGAATCTGAAACCGACTGTGCCATTGTTTTTCTAGGCATCAAATGGATTTATCGGGACCCTTTGCAAATTTTTTTGTCGCCGACCCAAAATTTGAAAATTTTCCGAGGGGCAATGATACTTCGTACCTTTACTGGGGCATGACTTTGACTTATTTTCTTTGTCACAATGTGACAAGCAATAGTATGACAAAGAGGGGCAAAATAGACACCTAAAAATGACCTAGGCCTGCAAGCTTCATTTTTACCACTTTTGTCCTAGCATAATTATGACATTTAATTATGTCCTTGGTCACATTCGACTACTAATTAAATAATTCATAATTATTTAAATGATAATTTTTTTTTATTAAATATTATTAATTGTCTAAGTCTTCCCTTAATTAAATAAATCTCTTAATTTATTTAATTTCCCTTTCTGCATTTAATTCTTCCTGATTATTAAATAAATTAATTACATTTATTTATTTAATATGTCACTAATCCTCTTGATTAAATAAATAAATAAATTTATTTAATTAATTAGTCTTATCTGCTAAATTAAATAATTAAATTTAATTATTTAATTACCAATTAATATTCTTCTCATTTTAAATAAAATAAATTATTTAAAATGTCATCTCAATCTGAACTGTCAGTCCATTTTGATAAATAATCTGAAAAAGATTATTTATTATCTCACAAAATCATTATTTTGAATTAATTTAATTCAAAATAGTAACTAATCTTCTAAAAATCAAGTAATCGGGCAGATTCTTGATTTTCTAAATTGAATCTTCTATTCAAATCTTATCTTCTTGATTTTTCGAATCTCACAAATCAAGCAGTCTTATCTTCTTGATTTTTCAAAAATCTTTATTTCCTTAATTAATTTCTTCATTTATTCTCCACCATCAATCCGATTATCTAAGATATTATTCTAACCATTCGATTAAGGATTTTGCCCTAACCCTAATTAGGGATTCTCAGATTTAATCTGGACCTCTCATTTTAGGTTCTCATCATTAATTAATCTCGTCCATCCACTCAAAATGACATTTTCTATAAAATGGCATTTTCCTCTCACTTTTCGATTACGCACAGACACATTACATTTTAAGCATTTGCATACTTAGATTTCATAGTAATTTCCATACTCATTATATTTATTTGGTCAAATATTGGCATTTGTTTAGGCATAGACATTGACAATTATAGCTATAGACATAGGCATCTAGACATAGCATAAATCCTTCAAAGCTTGGTGTAGGGACTTAGGCATTTGCATATTTGCTCGCAAGACGAATTTGAGGGCAACATCATCCAACAAGCAAGAAAGTATTACAAAAGTGAATCATGGAAGTCTCGGCGATCAGGTATAATCATTTTGTATTTTACTTCCTTTGTGTTTTGTAAGATCTTTGGGTTTCATTGTCATCTATTGATTTATTGCTAACACTCCTAATCAAACCTAAAAGAAATCCCTTGATTACACTAGTAATCTTTCTCCACCTACTTTCCAAAATCCAATCACCGGTTCGTGTTATCCCATTATGTCTTCATCCATGCCTAATCATGATCCTTATGCTATCTTTGACAAGGGATATCCATCATATCCATCATATCCTTCATCTACATCATCCTCTTATCCAACACCCACATCCTCCTATCCTAGTCTGCCATCACAATACCCCTATCCTAATCCCTCATCCACATCATCCTATCTCAATCCTTCACCTGCATATACCCACTACCCTAATCTTCCATACTTATCTGCTCACCCTAATCCTAAATTCACACCTTCCTATCCTAGTCCAACACACCCATCAACTTACCCTAATCCAACATCCACATCTCCCTATACTAATCCAATACCTTTATTACAACACACCACCCATATCCTCTAGCATCGATCCACCATCCATGTCTTCCCATCCTAATTCACCATTCCAATATCCTTACCTTAACCCTCCCTCCAATCCTAATCCTCCATCTACTCCTAGCCTTCCATCCAATCCTAATCCTCCATCTACTCCTAGTCTTCCATCCAATGTTGTTCCTCAATTTAATCCTAATCCACCAATCCATAGCCCTAATCCCCTACCAATCCCTAATCCTTCATCCACTCCTACCTCGCCATCCAAACCTTGAGTATGCAAGTTCCTCACTCCAGAAATTCTCCAAGGACTTATAACAAAGAAGACATCCCCCACTCCACACCTTGAAGTTGTGGAATCATGCCATCCCAACCCATCATCCACAGTCATTATTGATGAGACCCTTCTCCAAGCAACACCTATCATTGATGATACCACCCCTAGCACCACTCAAACCATCAAAACCATCACATCCTCTAAATCCACTGAGCCCCCATCTCCTACCATCACATCTACCAAATGCATTGAATACCCACCTCCTACTCTGAGAGTCATTAAACCCATCGACGACACCCAAATCCAATCCACTAAAATCCATTCCCATCAATGTTTTGAATCCTCTATCCCTCCATATTCCCCACTTATAGAGTTCCACCAACACTCCATTATCATGCCTCCTGCACATGATGAGTCATGCCAAGAGCCTAATCCAAAGCATGCCAACATATCCCCTTCTCTAGATCAAGATCCTACCATCCCATCTAGTCCACCTCAAGATCATAGTCACCCATCCATTCCATCTCATGATCCTCTTTTCATTCAAGATTCCACCGCTCCATCTCCATCCCCATCACATGATCCTTTATCACCTACCGTCACAACCCCAGATCCTATCATATCCCCTAATCCCTCTCTTGATCCCTTACCAATCACTCTTTCTGATTAGGAAGATGCTACTATCCCATCATCTCCATCTCATGATTCCCCATCATTTCCTAAAACTGCTATCCCCACATCGCTTGCATACCCCTTTGGTACTCTCACATTCTTCCATGGTGGCCTCCTTACAGAAGAAAAACACAATGTATATACCACCCATCATCCTCCACCTAATAATGGACTGGCATCATGTTTTCAGAATAACACAAATCCTATCATGGATTGCATGCTCAAGAAAATGAACTATCAAGGAAAAGGTCTAGGCCTTCATGAGCAAGGTATTTTAGAGCCCATCCAAGTCAAAGAACAAATCTACATGCAAGGTCTTGGACCTATTTCCCAAGACTCACAATGTAAAGATGTTGGTACAACCTCTAGATGTCCTTAACAAGCCTTTTCCAAAATAAATGTCAGCTCCTCCCATCGCTCCACCCGATCATATACTACCATCCCTCCTCCTCTATCGTATCGCCTCAAAACAACCATCCACTTTCCTCCTTCATCTGCTCCATCCATTTTGGGTCCTTATGTTCCTCCCTCTACCATCTCCTATCCTCCATCTACTCTGTCCATGTTTCCTCCAAGTTCTACATCTATTTTGGGCCCCTCTACCCTAAAATCACCTCTTCCATCTCATCCTTTCATCCATCATAAACACCCCTCTCGCATGTCCCCTAATCAGGATCAACAAAGGCACATACCTACACATTCTCCATCTACACGTAATCCTCATAATCCTACCTCCATTGCTCCACATCATCCATCTCCTCACACCCATCCCATTGCTAGTAAAAGCACTTTGGATGCCAAATCAAAGTGCCTAAATCTAAAGATCCACATGAACCTAAAGCTCCTCATGTCCCCTCTAAATGACATGTTGAAGAAAAGAAAAATAAAATCCAAAATCAAAATCAAATCTATAGCTCGCAAAGGTCCACCAAAGAAAAGATCAAAACCATGTGGATCCCAAAGAAAAAAGATGCAATTCCATCAAATGAAAAATCTATAAGAACATCCAAAGTTGCTAATCCAAAAGCTAATCATACAGCCCTTTCATCTCCTAAATCTGTTTTGGGTCCCTATGTCCTAAAATTCACTATTCGATCTCCTCCATTATCCCCACATTCTCCATCCATTAATCCTCTTATCTTTTCACATCCACCACCACATGTGCCAATGTTGGTCCTAAACACATCTCCCCATCACATATCCACCCCATCATTCTATCTGTACACTTTCCTACATCCCACCCAGTATCCCACGTATCTCCCCTCTCAAATCCCTCTAATTCATCCTCTTGCATAATCCATTTCTCCTAATAAGGTTGTACCAACATCCAACAGTCGGTTCGAACATGGTCTCTTAATACCTCATATAGAACTTGATGCTTGAGTCCTTCATCCATATCCTTATCGCATTTCTTCTAAATCCACTTATTCTCCTCCCTATCCTTATCCAAAAAGTCAAAAAATCCAAAAAAGTAAAAAATAAAATCCAAAAAAGTAAAAAAAAGTCCAAAAAAGTCAAAAAATCAAAATCCAAAAAATTAAAAAAATAAAAATAAAATAAAAATAAAAAAATAAAATTGTAAAGAGAAATAATCCATCCAATGGTGAAAACTTGGAAAACAAGCGCCTTGGATAAGTACCATGATGAAAACCTAGCAAACATGCGTCATGCGTAAATCCCCACCTACACTTGGGGGCAACTTCCTGATAGGCATTCCCTCCATCTGCTATGCTTCCAGCTATGCACCTGTCTTCTTGCTATACGTCATTTTCATTCATCCCCTCCATCCTACCTATCTTACACATCCTACTTGGCATATCTCATTTATCCCAATCCTTCCATCCTCCTTGTGATCTTGATAATGATAGGAGAAAACATATAAACATGCTTTAGACACCTCTTAGCATACATTCCCCTCATCCACACACTATCCTAATCCCCATTCGCACTCGTCTACCTTCCTTATCCACCCGTCATGCTACCCTCAATCTCCCTTCCTAATCCATGCATCCTATCTTCATCCATCTCACTCCTTTATTTGCCTATCCTTCTCTATTGCATCCTCCATGCCTCCTCGCACATGAAATATATAGAGTGGGGGAATCTATCTTCCTTTGTGATATAGTCCTTGGAGACATCATTCATTTCATCAGAGCAATCCCTTCCATTTCCCTATCCTCATCTCCTTATCATTATATCCATCTCCCCCATCCTTATGTCCATCTCCCCATCTGTATCTTCCTATCCTTCCACATAGCATCCCCTTTCATCTATCCATCTGGTAACCTTTCCTCATCCAAATCCTTATCCCTCTATCCAATCCATCCAAACAATCATTTTCCTCCCCCCATCCTCTATCCTCATCCCATCTCATAATCCCTTGTCATTGGTATCTAGCTATAGGCTACTCTCCACACAACCCAATGCCATCTATCTCATCATCATCACTTCCACTTCTTTTACACATCTTTTCAATCTCCTATCATTTATCATCATTCATCTATCCATCTTATCATCCTCCCAATTCATCTTTTGATGATTTGGATAACTATCCAATCCTTGAGCTTTGTGATCACCATCATCCTATCCAATACAATAGGTCTATCTTGTCTCATCATATTGGTCCCATCATTTTATCCCCTTATCTAGGGTTATCTCATCATCTTTTATCCATCATTTGTCTTTGGCCTTGTGTCGAACTACGTTGCCCCTATGCTTTCATGTAGGCAAGGTCGATCATTTGTTCCACCCCCGATGCTTTGTTTGTCTACTCTTTTATCGTCTATCATCGATCTTCATTGTCCACTTTTCTCTTTTTCTCCATCCTATCTTTATCATCCATCAAAGTTCCCATCATGGTCAGTCGTCAACCTTTTATTGAACTACGAGGGCTCTGCACTTTCACGTAGGCAAGGCTAATCTTTGATTGGCCTCTAAGCCCCTAGGTCACTAGGATGTGTCAGTATCCTATCTTGTGTCATGTCTCTTGTGTTGTGTTGTCAAGCTATGCACTTATCTAGCTGGTTCTTAACAAACAAGATCCACTTGTATCATCAGATCCAATCAGTTCTGAATATCTTGCATCATATCAGTCTTTCAGTTTAGTATCCATCATCGGTCTTAATAGGATGCCTCTTTCCTAATAGACCTCATCAATCCCATCCATCCCCTTGATCCTATGGCAAAGGACGTTTGAAATTAATTGCGATATTTTGATGCTTTTGGCTTTTGTTTATCATTTGAGCTCCCTATCATCACTTGTCATGGTCGCCTTGATCCATCATATCATGGTGTGCTTTGACTATTCAACATAGGGGCGTATCTTGATCTTTTCTTTGTTGTTGTCTTCTCGGTTGTCCCACATAGTACCCACCAAGATCCTTGAGGTCTTGTGTTATGCTAGGGCATCCTTGTGTGCTTGTGGTTATCCCAATACTTGGCCCGACCAAGGTCATCACAACTTTGGGGTGTTGGGATAGCCTTATTGTTTGATGTGTTTGTTTCATGCATTAGACACTAATCTGCCTTGGTCCTTTATACCTTGGTGTATCGTGTCTTCTACTATAGCAAAAATCAGTGCTCCTAAAGATGGAAAATGGCATTTGGATTGCATTTCATCTCCATCCTCTCATCTATCAAAAGCCCCCCATCCATTCATCCTTCATCACTCTCCCCTCCCAATCTCCTGCCGCCTTTTCATCCTTTCTTACCCATCACTTTGCATCATCTTCCTCATATACCCTTTGCATCATCTTCCTCATATACCCCTTGCATCATCTCCTCGATTTCGAGAGCACACCCATGTTCTCTTGAACCCACATGTCCTCTCAAGGGGGGGCATCCTTCATCCCTAATTTTCATCATTTTTTCCCTTCCTAGTCACTCCTTTGAATGACTGGGGCATCTTTCCCAATCTAACTATCTTCTTCTAGGTTCTATGTTTTAATATTCTTTGAAATGATGCCACTTCATAACACCATCTCAAAGAGGGGAAAAATGTAGACACCTAAATTTGGACACTTAATTTATCCAAATTTATCCCCTTTCATCTACGCATCCCCTTATTTGCATTAATTAAGTAATATCGCTATTATTTAATTAATATCCTTAATTCTACCAAATCCCTAAGGTATTTGATTAATAAATAAATACCTTATCTCTTTAATCCTCCTTTTCATCAACTTAATTAAACAAATATGGCATTTATTTAATTCCTCACATGTCACGTCCCTTTCTTAATCCTAATTATTCTCCTAATCTCATCATTAGGGATGTGCACATGCCTAATCCTTGATTAGGATGTGTCACATCCTCCAAATTTTGCAAGTTGGCCTCTAATCTTTCTTAACCACCTAACCCTCCTCTAATCCTTCATTAACTAGCCTAATCAACCTCTCAAAGAATTTTTAATTCCTTTTATCCTTCCAAGGAATATTAAATTCTTTTTTCTCTTCCCCATGTGATCTTTGACTTGTCACATCAAGTCACATGTGAACATCCTTCATAATCTCCCACTTGCCTCTAATATGTCATTAATTTGTCTAATCAGGTACTTGCACAACCTTAATCACTTAATTTGGTCAACCTAATCTCCATGTCATTTATGGAATGTGTCCTAGGTCAACTCTATTAAAGGATTTCTCCTTTTGGAGAAGGCACCCCTTTCCCTATGTGAATTTCTAATTCACATTTAATCCCCCAATGCATTTCAAAGAATTTTAAATTCTTTCTCCCATTCCCATGTGGATATTTATGGAATTTTTAATTCCTCACATGCCCTCTCACCCACATGTGGACAAGGACCTCCTTTATGAGGAGATCTTGTCCAAATCCCAAGGTAATATGTAGTACCTCCATGTCATGTCCACATCATCTTTCTCAAGCAACTTCATATGCCACATGTCAAGATGTGAGGGCTTGTGAGTTCTCAACTCACCATATCCCTACATCTTGGCCATGTTGGTTTAATCTCAACCGTCCATTTCTCTAGAGAATGTAAGATTCTCTATAAATGCCCCCTCTTTTCTCTCATTTTGGAGATCATTGTGCTAGCCAAACTCTTGCAAATTTTTCATTGGAGCCATACTTAGTCAAATTTCTCATTTTCTTGCATTCACCATAGCATTTGCATCCATTGTTATCCAATTTCAACCATCTTGCATCCTCATTATCCACCATCAAAGGAGCATACAACATAAAAGATTGAAGGGCCAACCAAAGAACAACTCAACAAGGTAAAATATTCCATTTTGTTTTGTTAAGTTAATCATTTTCCCAATCTTGAGGTGTAGGGTGTTTATATTTGTTGTTTGCACTCTTTTGTTTGTTGCTCATTTTCTAACACGTATTTTGACCTATTAATAGTGGGTAATACCATGGTTGATTCAAGATCTAAAGTTACAACAGATGCACTCTCCATCAGTTACTTCTTTTTTATTTTTTATACAATTATGATCTTTTTAAACTCTTCAATGTAATCAAAACCTAGACATGCAAGAACAATGTAATGCTTGAATGGTAAAGGAATAGGAGAACTTGTAGTTGCTAATGTTGTTGCAGCCACACTAACTGGCAGTGGGGGAGTCCCTAGAAATAACTCCTTTATGGTGGATCCACTGGTAGTGTGACTTGGACCTGTCAAAATCCTTTACCTCTTTTGTATGCCTTGATCACCTAGTGTTTGTGTGGTATCTCTTATTGTTGTCCTCTTGTGTGTAATTTTTTTATTGTGGCACATGTTGACCACTACTAGTACTACTACCCATACCATCACCACTAGTGGTAGTGCTAGTTGCACTCGAATCTCCACCATGGGCATGTCCTAGTTGTGATTATATCTGACCATGAGGATGAGGATTTGAAGCTCTAACAAATTGAAATATTTCGGCTATACTTGTATGCCCTTCATCTACTTTTTTAGCTCCAAGGCCAGATTTATCAATTGGTTTTCTATGCTCTACATTTGTTACCATCCAAGGGCCTTGTTCTTGGGATTCCAAAGAACCACCTTCATAACCAATTTTTTTGACTATGACTGCTCCTGAAGTATATGCTTCTTTTGTGGCCTCACTTAAACTAGGTTTGAAATTGACATAGCTTTGTTATTCCCTACCATTATTAGACTCATCATCAATTTCTTGATCTTCATGATCATTGGGATGTTCTATTCTTATGTTGAAAATTGAAAAACTAATTTAATCTATCAAACCCCAAATCAATATTTCAACATAACATCAATGAAGCATTTCTTAAATAAAAACACCTGCAAAATGAAAACTAAACTATGCAAAAACTAAAGAAAATTCCTTCAAAATAAAATCAGCTCCATTATTTTCCTATTTCACCATGATCTTGATTTACGCATTTGATGATCTCAAATTTTTTTATGAGCACAAGTGCAAAAAGAAGTTGTTATGAATGGAAAATAATATTGATAATGTCTAAATTTGTATTGTGTTTTGGTGAGAATAAGGGATTTTATAGATGTCCTCATGGGAAAGATCCAGATTTCAGGAAGAATGTGGGATAAATGATTGAAGTAGGAAAATGCATATTGCAATTAATTGAAATTAATTAAAATGAGAGAGAGATAATGGAAGGATTTTATTATATAATGTAGCTTAAAAGCTTAGAATGAAGATGTATTTTTGAATTAATGAATGATTTAAATGGATTTATGTATGCAAATGATTTAATGATTTGTGAATTTAGATGAATGATTTAATGATTTTAATACATGGACAATTTAATGATTGTGCAAATGGAGTAATATGAGATGATTTATGGATAAATGGTTGATTACACAAATGGTTAAATGCTTATAATAATATTCAATGAATAATTTTTTATAATATGGATATGATTTAAATGAATTAATGAATGAATGGAAGAAAGATATTAAATGAATTAATTAAATAAATAACAATATCCATTTAATTAATAGACAAAAAATAGGATAATTATGAGGACATATTTTGAGTGTCTACATTTTTCCCCTCTTTGAGACAATGCAACCTATCGTGTTGTTTCAAAGAAAAAGTGATTAACTATTACATGCCCGAAGGATATCTTGGTAAGGATGATGATAAGGATGATATGCCCCCTCAATAGATTAATCAAACAAGCTATGGTAAGATTAATCTCTTGATAGATCACGAGGAGAAAATTTGATAATTTATATTGCACGAGTGGTTAAATAGAAATGCACATTTGATGAAAATGAATAGTTCATGGGTGTAACTGAACAATTGATGGAAATGATGAGTATAGCCAAGTTGATAAGCTGATTAAGCTGATTGAGATTGATGCTAGTGCAAAAAAATGATTGATTAATAGATTGAGTGATTAAGGAGCAGATTCGTTGATTTGATATGTGGGTTAAAAGACAAGTATCAGTTGGATAAAGCGATTAATCATTCTTTGAAATAAGGAGCATGAGGAAAATGAAATGATGAAGGAAATGGATGATGGAAGAAGTGATAGATGAGAAAGAGGTATGAATGAAATGAAGGTGATGAAGCTCCTTTTGCTTTACAATAGTTCTTTTATCATCATAGAGCTTATTATGTCTCAAATTAGTATAAGCATCTAGATAAAGTGAAAATCTAGATGACCTGAATACTACTTGCATTTTTATTTAGCAATGAAGTATAAGCATCTAGGTATAAAGACCTTAGATGACCTAAATACTTATTGCATGGAAGACACTATCAAACAAGGAATGCTCTCATCCACACTAGACTCATGTCCTCAATGATTTTAGACAACCATGTCTTAAGACGAGTCATCCTATGAATAAGAACAATCTACATACAACAAACAAGTGAACATGCCCCATCCTTGCCTCTCTAGTCCAAGACATACTCGAGAAGGAAATTTTATGATTTTTATAGATTTTTTAGGACATTTTATGATTTTAATGATTTTTTTCAAGACATTTTATGATTTTTAGGGATTTTTTCAGGACATTTTATGGTTTTTATGGATTTTTCAAGATATTAAAGAGGGAATGAAATGAAATGTGATATAAGCTTGGTTGAAGAAACTAGATGCCCCACACTAGAGGTAGTGCAACCATGGATAAATTCTTGGAATCAAGCAACACTGAGAGGGGGGTGAATCACCATTGTGCAATTTTTAACTTTATTAATATGATCTTTCAAGTTCCTATAACATTCAATAAAAATGAAGATACATGAACATGAAAAAATAAGCCACAACACCATAACACAAGGATTTTTACGCAGAAACCCTATTAGGGGAAAAACCACAGTGGAGGTCAATCTACAATTTCAGTACTCAAAATATAAGTGTTTTACAAATAGGGAATGCACTTGCATTCAAGCACATTGCCTAGAGCTCACTACTCAAGATCAAGAAGGCTCACTTCCTTACAAAAGATTTGGTTTACATCAAAAGAGTTGAACTGAGAAAGTAGCATCTACAAATGCCTGATTATAGTTC